>JXCR01142333.1:226238-269892 GCA_002079205.1 Phalaenopsis hybrid cultivar
AGATCCATAACATCCCCTAGTTCTTCTTCCTTTGGATTCTATAATAAAATGTTCCAAACTTGAACCAATCCTCTTTCACACCTCTACGTCCGATTTCGTTGAAGAGTCCTACCCTTTGAAATTCCTTGAAGATAATATTTCTTGATTTTTATCGAGAGTCTTCTTAGGTGGCTTTGGTCATTTAAGATGTAATTAACTATAGGGGCTTGCCCTTATAGGAAGCGTGTTCGAACCCAGCTTAATATAAACCCTATTTAATCTTTTATATTAAATAGTGGAACTTGTCGACAAATACAAAGGTTTTGCAGACCAAACAGATGTCATACTTTCCTTAGTTTGTTTGATCGAGGCTCATCCTCAACTCTTTTATTTATCCTTCGGGATAGTTACAGGATTTTAGGTACAGTGCTCTTTCATTTTAAACTATGAAAAATATGAGGTCAGTTTGATTTCATACTTCCAATGCTCTTTCATTTTAAACTATGAAAATATGAGGTCAGTTTGATTTCATACTTCAACGTGCTTCCGAAGCGGGCGACGGGATTTCGATTCCGGTGGCCGACAGCTTCTTACGGGCAACCCCACAAGCCTACCTGAAATAACGCCGACACTCCATTAAGGTGGCCTTATAATTGATCTCAGAAAACGAGAATACGATGTCATACCCCATTTAAGGTTGTTTTATATATATCTCGAGGGAAAATTTGGTAGAGAATCAGATGTCGTACTCTATTAAGGAAGCCTTATAAGTGATTTCAGTAGATGAGAATAGGATGTCATTCCCCATTTAAGGTGGCCTTATAACTTTCTAGAAGAGAAAATGGGTAGGGAATTAGATGACATAATGTGGTCTTAAAACCGATCTCAAAAGGTGATAATAGGATGTCATACCTCATTTAAGGTGGTCTTAAACCTATCTCAAATGACAATTTGGTAGAGAATCAGATGCCATGACCCATTTAAGGCTGCCTTATAACTGATCTCAAGAGATGACAATAATATGCCATTCCACATTTAAGGTAGCCTTATACCTATCTCAAAGAAAATGGGATTCAAAATGTCGCCACTGATACCAAGAACATCGTGAGAATAGTGTAAAGAATTTGTGGTGATGAACTCTAGATATAGGGAATGTGAAGATTTACAGTGGCGAGGAGAAAATTTTGGGTATTTTTGAAGAGTCTGAAAATCTGTGAAGGTTGTGACAAGTTAGAGCAGACAAAGACACTCAAGCTGTGAAAACTGATAGTGAGAAACCTCTAACTCGAGAGAAACAAACCATCAAGTTTATTATTTTCTTTTCTTGTTGTCTTCATCGCATTTAATTATCAAAGTATATTTCTTAAAATTTAATTTTTGTTGGTTGATTTATTTTTCAAAAGCTTTATTTAAATTTTATTATCGATTTTTTTTCTATTGTTCTTGGTTCATTATAATTTAGAAACAACGTACAGTTTTGCGACTTTTTATCGATCGTACAAAAGAGCAATTTAACAATCTTGTTGAAATCTGAAAGAAGTTTCTCTAATCTTTTTTAAATTTTCATTACAAGTTGAATGCATGTTGAAGCATCAAAAGATAATATGTCAAATAAATCTAAAACATCATATATTGAGCACATATCATATACTAAACACATCTAAGACATTTCATATCATATATGCTGCTCTTACGCAGTACAAAGAGTGTTAAGGAGCATCTATTTATCCTTTGTTGAGAGCTCTTCATCAAGCTGACCTACCAAGCCACGTTCCAAGACAAGAATTATTCACATGTACATAGAGGTACAACCATCTCATAGCTCATACGGGCGTTGTACTTCCAATTCTGGGTACGAATAGAATCCATGTGGTATTTTACTATCATTCATACTTCTGAACGTCACCAAAACTCTACAGAGTTTTGGCTCCTGGGATATGTAGAAGAATACAATCTCCTTCATCATAAATGTTGATTATGCAGCTATTTGGGATGCAATCTGCTAGTAGTATGCTCTAGCTGGCCATCCTTTTAATCATTCTTTATATCTTAGAAGGAAGAGGATCTACCATGTCATATCTCAAGATACATGGGGGATTCCCTAGCCTTTTAAGGACTCACCATGATATGACATAGGGTTAAGAAAATTACCAAAATTTTACCCTTTCCTGCTCTTCATNCAGAGCCAACTGATTTGATATTATAACATGACACATTAGATAACTTAAACTTGTCGCAGCAAGGAGCTTGGAGCTAGCATGGTGGGCAACACGGCTATCTTCAACAGCAAAACATGTCTTCCCCAGCTAAACCAATCTTCCTTCCTTAGACTTAAACAACAAAGCCATAGGACTTCGAGGTTGCTTGCTTATGCAACATAAATCCTCATCCTATCTTTAGGCCTTTGTATAGCCCTGCTATATAATATAAGCCCTAACTTGTCTTAGGATTCCAAGGTTGTCGTTTGTCACGACCTAAATCCTCACATCTTCTAGGCTATTTTCGTGATCGTTTCACATGAATGTAAGCCCTAACTAATAAAATTGGCAGGAAGAAACACCTAAATATTTCTCCTCAAAATTGAAGCCAAACATTTGGATAGCTTGGGAAGTCACCAGGGTTCTCCTTTGGATCCATGACATCCCCTAGTTCTTCCTCCTTTGGATTCTATAATAAAATCTTCCAAATTTGAACCAATCCCTTTTCACACCTCTACGTTCAATTTCATTGAAGAGTCCTACCCTTTGAAATTCCTAGAAGATAATATTTCTCATTTTTTATCAAGAGTCTTCTTAGGTGGCTTTCGTCATTTAGGATGTAATTAACTATAGGGGTTTGCCCTTATTGGAAGCATGTCTGAACCCAACTTAATATAAACCCTATTTAATCCTTTATATTAAATAGGGAACTCCATGTCCGAACCCAGCTTAATATAAACCCTATTTAATTCTTTATATTAAATAGGGGAACTTGCGGCAATACAAAGGTTTCGTAGACCATGGACGTCGTACTTTCCTTAGTTTATTTGATCGAGCCTCATCCTCAAGTCTTGTGTTTATCCTTCGAGAGATACAAGATTTGAGGTACAGTTCTCTTTCATTTTTAAATTATGAAAAATATGGGGTCAGTTTGATTTCATACTTCAACTTTCTTCTGAAGCGGGCAACGGGATTTCGATTCCGGTGATCGACAGCTTCTTGCGGGCAACTCCCCTCCAACCCCGAAATAACGCCGAAAACCAACCTTGGGCTTTATATGGGGCCTAAATTCATCAGAAAAGTTCCTTTTCACTCCAAGACATTCCTCCACGCTCCATTTTCTCCATTTTTCCATAATCCATCTTCATTCCACCACTATATTAGAGTCCATTAGTGATTTTTCTTTTATAGTTTAGAGTTTGTGTGGTGAGATTTAGTGTAAAACTTTCTGTAAGAGTGTTGGAGAAGGAGAGAAATGAGAGATATCTTCTTCCTGCATTTCTAAGGAAAGGCTACAAGGGATTTGCTTTGAGAAAGAGTTTCAGATAAGTTTTGTTTGTTTATTAAGTGTTGTATGAACTTCTTTTAAACATGAAATTTGTTTTTTTGTTGTGTCTTTCTCATGAATTTTGAGTAGCTCACTCTATCTTTCTCCCTACTCTAAGATTTGGTGAAATGAGAAATAATATGATGTGCCAATATTAAAATATAAAATAAATTGTGATGATTTTCCAACTCCAAACTTAATTTACATTTCAATTTGGCCAATTAAATTGTTAAAATATGTTGTAAAATATATAATCCGAGAAATGGAGTATGAGTTATACAACAGAGTGAGGATCACATTTGATTTCATGGAGAAGAAATTCATTCATGAACTTAAGTGCAAATAAATAGGAAAATATTCTTTGTTGGGTGTAGAATTGGAGAATCATTAGGGTGACACACTAAAATCCTCAATTAGGTCTTGGTGTTTAAAAACTAAAGCGAGAGTTAGCCTTCAGGTGAAGGGAAGTGGGAGCTCTGGAGTGGGAGCCATGTATCCTCCTAGCCTATCCATGAATTTTGGGACTAAACCTAAGATTAGCCAATGATTTTTAATGCATTGTATTAGTGTAGAGAATTATAATTGCTCCTATTTGGCACAATATATATTCTAAACATTTATCTCATCTCATTTCACCAGAACCTCTTTGTAGTGGGAATGATGCTTTTTCACATAAGAAATCTTCATTACATTAACATAGTTAGTAGATTAGCATTTAATTTTTTAACTTTACATTTATGTTTTGCTAATAGTTAAGTACTTTAGTTTTGATAACATCTCAACATTCGAAATTAGTGACAATGATTTTGTTTGATTTTCTGTAAATTTCCTAGTAAATTTTATAATTGGCAATTTACACCTTCCCTATGGAATCGATATTTGGGGCTTAAATAGAAAGTCTTTTTTTACTTGATAAAGAATATATACTTACGTAGAATCTCATTAATAATAGCTATAATTATATATATATATATATATANCCGTCGACGGCGCCATCGAGTCCACCGATGGCGAGAACGACGGTTCTCTCAATAGATGCATTGAATGTAGATGATTTTTTAAGGGACGCTTAAACAACTCTTGAAAACTGTTCTTCAACTTTAAGAGAAACATTTTTTAGGATGAAAAAGGGGGAGTCCGGAGAGTCCAGGGAGTCCAGAGAAGTGTAATTAAGGGTTAGGTATTGTGAGGAATTTTTCGAGTGATCGTAAGAGTGGAAGGAAAGTGAGAGATTTCTTCGTAATTGCTGCTTTCAAGGAGAATTCTGTGTGCTGTAAAGAAGAGAAGAGATTCAGAGGAAGTTCTGAGTAGTTTTTTCTGTCTTTCTCCTTGTCTTGAGATTTTGTGATATGGTGATTTGAATTGGTTGTGCCATGAGAATGTTAAAGAAGTTGTGATGATCTTTTCACTTCAATCTTTAATTTACTTTCAATCTGACCAATTGATTAGTTAAAATATGTTGAGTTTTACAACTAAAGTGAGGATTATATCCAAGATTTAGGTAGGTCAAATTCCTTAAAAGTTGGGTGCAAATCAATAGGGAAATAAAAATTATCGGGTGTAGAATTGGAGATTTTAGAGTGATAGACTAAAATCCTTAATTCGGTTCTATCATTTGGGTGCTGAAGTGTAGATGTTAGCCCTTAGGCGAGGGAAACGTGGAAGCTCCTAAATGAGAGTCGATATCCTCCAAGCCTAGTCGTAGATTCAGTAACCAAGCATAGGATTAGTCAATATTCTTTATTCCTGGTCCAAAGGATAAAGAATAGGTATGCTTCTATTTGGCATAATATAATTTGAACCGATTCAATTTATCCATTCACTTAAATTTCTTGACAAGGAGAAGCATGCTTTCTTATATATTGAACTTTACATTAGAAAATTTATTATTAGAGTTAGTTAATTGAGAGTTTATTAATATTACATTTTAATTTTAATTGTCTATTAGTGACAAATATGCAATTTGAACTATTTTGTTATGATTATATATTGACTTTTTAGATCTTAAGTTCGTAGCCTCTAATATTACTCCTTGTTGGATCGATATAGAGGACTCCATTAAAGCCCTATATTACTTGAGCGATATGTATACTTGCATTGATAAGTGTTACTTTGCAATTATTAAATATTTTATACACAACTTTATCAAATCTATAATTCTTGTCAAGTTTTTGGCTCCATTCCTGGTGATTTAAATCGTCTAGCAGCAGTATCAAATTCTTGTATTTTTTAGCACATATAAAGTCGCTGTCAAGTTTTTGACGTCGTTAGTGGGGACTAAAAATTAGATTTAAAAAAAAATCATAATTAGAGTAATAGACAAATTAGGACTATTAGAAAACTTTTACTTGAATTACAACTTATTTTCATATTTAGTTAACTATTTTTCCGTGTACTGATTTCAGTTGTAAGCGTAAATTTGAACATGAAAATCTTATACCATATGATTCAGAATTAGAACGCACAGTTAAGAGAATTAGAAAACTAAAAAAGGAACCTAGTAAATGGACAGATTAAGCGGTATTTTGAGGGTAAAAGACCAAATTTTAAAGAGGTTTAAATTGTCAGTCTACCTGAATAATATCTGAATATGTCGGGCTGACGACGTTAAACCAAGCGCTTTGTGGGAGGAAATAGTTATCCTTATTTTTATTGTGATTATAGTGTTTTTAATTGAAATTATCATTAGTTTGTGGTAGTATTGAACTCTACTACTCATATTTACCCTTCAATCATCATAAAAATTGGATCTATAGAGAAAATTGGAACACATTCGAACCAAAGCGAAACTGTGAAATTTTTGCCTTTGGCGCCGACGACGAGTTTTTCCCAAGAGCCCAAACAATTAATTCTAAAGGCTCAACGACAGCGCCATCGACGTCGCCGATGGCGAGAACGTCGGGATGACAGCTTTCGGAGTTTGAAATGACGGTTTTTAGCAATTTTATGTGAGATTTACTCCTTATAAAACTTTCAAATTCAATTATTAAATTTGCATTACCCCAAAAACAAAGTGAAACTCCATCAAATTCATCTCTATGGCTTCCAAATCCACTGAAAATCTTAGATTTTTAGTGTTCAACCGGAGAAAAGCAATGAATCTTCAATAAAGTGCTGACAAAGAATGGATTAATCAAAGAAAGAGGATTCCTAAACCGAGGATTGAACAATCCTTCGACAGTAATTGAAGAGATGATTGTGCGACGATGATGGGAAGTGTTGTCCTACACTACAACTGCTGTAGTCATTCCTGCGGTGGAGTTTTATGCTAATTTGCATAGAATCAATCAGGGAGTCGTCTTTGTGCGAGGCAGATGGATAAATTTTACTCCAATGTGGATTAATGAGTTATATATGATCGAGAATGTTGCTGTCTGCCATTATTCTAACTTCGTCCTGACAAGAAATCTGATGAATAAAATCCATCAATATTTGACGGACGAGACAGAAGACTGGGAAATGAGAGAAAACGGGTATGTTAGTTTCTCTGCTACACTTCTAAACCCCGTTTCTAAACATTGACACTTCTTCATTTTTGCAAAACGCTTTCTGACAATGATGATCGGTAAATTTATTAAAGAGAGTACTATTCTGAATTATATTATTCAAATGGGACTACCGATTGATATTGGATCGATAATTTTTAAGTCGGTTTTGGGCCTGATCGTTCATGGATCAACTTATGGGCTTGAACCTCTTTCAATAATCTTCTTGCTCTGCAGTCAGTTACAAGTATCTTATGAGAATTGGGAAAAGATACTTCTACCTTTGAAGTTTTTGGACCCAACCCAGAATTTCCTAACCAATGAAGATGAGAATGATATGACTATTATTGTGGACCAATCGTCTCAGAATTCACTTCCTATCCAGCCTTTAATTTAGGACAAGACACTACTGATCCTTCACAAAATAAAAAAACTAGAGAAGAGGTACAAAATATTATGAATGTAATTAATAATATCTCTAATTTTTTCGATTATCTAGACTCAAAGATGAAAGAGCGTATTGATCACTCTGGACATATTGAAGGAAGTTTGATAAGATTGATGAGAAAGATGGGATTGATAGAAAAGGAATCTACTGAAGAATTCCAATAGCGACCCTTTATAACCTCTTCGTTCATGTTCAATCAATGGGTGATATCAGGGGAGAAACAAGCACAGAATCAGAAGAGTAGTATATTTACTTTGCCACATGTATGTTTAAGTGTGTGATTTGATTTGAACTTATGTGCTTAGCTCACTTTCTAAATTTGTTCTTAGATCTCAGTATATGTGAGATTGAGCATAGGATGTTTGTTTTCAGCGTTTAGAGTGTTGTGGCTTTGATTGCGACACTGAATTGATGTATTGAGATTGAGAAAATACCAAACTTATGTGTGTCGTGTAACGTGTACCGTAACTCTTGAAATTTATATATAATTGTAAGTTTTGTGTTGTGAATGTTTATTTGGGTTAGTACATCATTTAATCACTTAAAATTTATGTCTAGAATGATTGAACGGTTATCGTCGAGGCTTGAAATTGATCAAAATCGCAAAAATTTGGAAATTGAACCAGTTTTGAAAATGTCGCTGACAGCCCCATCGAAGTCGCCGACGGCGCCATCGAAGTTGCCGACGGTGGATTTTTCCTTAAACTTAGGCTATTTAATTCAACAGATCTAGCTGACAGCGCTGAAGACCCTGCAGACGGTGAGATACCAAAAAAACACTTTAAACCGCGACTTTGACCTGTCAACCGCTACTATTCATCATCCCATTCCTCCTAAAAAATGAAAATTTCGATATAGGGCTTGAAGATCTTAGATTTTGGGCGATTTCAAGGCTTTAGACACCGGATTTCATCATCTCTCGGTAAGAGCTTCACTCCAACCTAAACATAATTGACATTCACCTTTAATTTCTTCCACATTGAGGAAATAATAAAAAATTGAGAATGTGGAGAAAATATTTGGAAGAAATTCATGGAACTTAGTTTTGAACTCTTGATTCTCTTAGAAGCCATTATTTGCATATTTGAAGTATATTTTGGAATTTTTTTATGATTTTGATTAGATTGAAATGGACTCACGACAAAAGAGGCAACTTGAGTTTGAGGAGTCTCACTTCATCAATGCAAAGGATCATTCTTGATTTACTTCAGTATTTCAAGGGAAGAAATGTATTCAAGATCGTGTTTTTGAGAGTCTGGGATGAGAAGTTGAACGAGTCATTACCGAACGAAGGTGGGAAAATTTCTGTTATACCAGCAATAAGGCTTTTGTGAATATTGTGAAAAAGTTTTATGCCAATGCATTTTATTATGAGGATTGAACCATTCAAGTAATAGAGTTTTATGTTGAGTTTAGTGCCACCCGCATTAACTCATTTTAAGAAGTCCTAGACTCCTACATTTGCAAGTATGAAACTTTCAGAACAATGGAAGGCCCGCTGAACTATGTCCTTAACTTTCACACTGATGAGAAAGGGACATGGAAGATAAAGCAGTGAGAACAGGTAAATTTTTCTGCTTCCATGTTAAATGCCACATCTAAAGTGTGTCACTATTTTATTTCCTCTACTTTGTTACCAACCTATCACCATAGTGGGTTAAAAAGAGAGAGCTATTCTGAATTTTTGTATTCAGAATAATCAAACTATAAATGTGGGAGAATTATTTATAAGAATATTTTGACCACTGCAAGGAGTGAATCAAGTGGAGGGTGGTTGGGACATCCTGGCCTCATTTATCTACTTTGTCGACTTTTTGGAGTTTATGCTGAAGATGATGTAGAATGGGTTTACCCTATGAAACCCATTAGTAAATCTAATTTAAATATGTATGAATCTCATGAAGCATGGAGATCTGGGAGTAGGAGTAAAGAACCTTCTACTAGTAGAGATATCCCCTTTAATAGTTATGACCTTCCTTCCTCTAGTTCCCATACCCTTCACGATTTAATGAATGAGTTAACCTTGCAGCGAAAAAGTATAGAGAAAATAAATGAAAGAATTGGGGGATTAGAATGTAGACATGATTCTGATAGTGAGTACCTACAAAGGCATTCTGACTTGGAGATAGCTTACTATGAAGCTCAAGCTCGACACTACAGAGGAGAGCCTGATGTTACCTTTCCTAAATGCCCCCATTATACTCAGTATCAGCCCAATCTACCTGCTGACCAAGGAGACGAGGATATAGTATGGGATTTTGATATATGATAGATATTAATATAATTTTGTTTTGTGCTTTTGTAATAGAGATAGATGTTTGTCTGTATGTACTTTCATTTTATTGTCTATTTTATTTTATGTTTGCATAAATATTTAATGTTGCAGTTTGAAATGTGCATGTGTAGTTATAATAGACTTTGATTAGTACTTTGTAAATTTGTATTGTGATGTGTTGGTGAAATATTGTGTTTGTATAATGTTTAATTTTGTACTTATTTCAAAATTTCATTACCCAGCAACTTGTCCAATGATTTATATGTATAAAAAGCTCCTAACATTATAGACCAGTTGAAGTAAAATTTTGAGAAGGAATTGCAAAAATTCCATAATGATGAAAATGCCTAAAGTATTGAGGTATGATTTATATTTAGAATCTTTCTTTCCACCTGTATCATTCCCATATTGAAAAATTTAAGTTTGGGGGAGAGAAGAAAAAGATTAACTATTATGTGTTCTCAATTTAAACATTTTCAAAAAATTATTAATATGATTTTTTGTAGTGAATTTAATTCAGGTAACTATATTTCATAAATATTTGAATTTCATTGTAGAATAAAAGGAATATTTTTGTAAGGAAAATTAATTTTGTAGATTAAGATATTTAGTTTAAGAGAATAAGACTATTGTTAACTATTTAAAGTAAAGAAAATTATATTTTGAAATATTAAGAATCTTTGAAATTCATTTGAGAAGAAAAGATTGGGGCTCAATGATGTAAAAGCTATGAAATACTTATAATTTGAAGTATTAAGAATCTGAAAATTCATTTGAGAAGAAAAGATTGAGGCTCAATGATGTAAAAACTATGAAATATTTATAAGCAAAGGAATGCTTTGAGTTTTAAATTTTGGGAAAGAAAAGTGAAGTTCAAAATTATTAAAGGCTATCTAGATATAGTAATCTTTACTTGAAAAAGAAAAAGAAAGGATTGCCAACAATCTCTGAAAAGAAAAGGAAAATATATAGAATTGAAATCAATCCAAATGAAAAAGAAAAAAAATATAAAAGTGAGGAGAAGCTTGAGGAGATGCCTAATTTAAAATTGGCTTCACTTGGACCTACCTAAAGGGAAAACCTAAATGCATTCCTAAACTTGTATTTATGGAATAGTATCTTTACTAGTAGTGTTCTCATGAAGTTCCTAACATTTGAATATTCTAAGTGACTTGATATTGCAACATATAGTCATTTCTGAAATGAATAGAAAACTAGAACTCTTAAACTTGATGACTAGATAGTCTTGTACCTACAGAGTTTATTTAATTACTTGAAATTTTTCTGAAAATCTTACTATGATATTCACTTAAATCAAACTTATAGTATTTCTGAATTAAAACTTTATCATAGTAGATCATAACTTTTATGCAGTATTAAAATTACTTGAGGACAAGTAATAGTTAAGTTTGGGGGATTTTAACCAAAGAAAAATATGTTGAGATTTTTATGCCAATTTTACACTGATTTTGATGATATTGCGCTATAAAAAAAGGGCTTTTTGATGTTTTGTTGAAGCTATGCTGAATTATGGTCATTGGAGAAAAAAACGCAAAAAGGAGCGAATTTCGAACAAAAGGACCAAAACATGAAGATTTGATCTTGGGCGCCAACGACAAGTTTTTCCTGAGAGTCCAGAATTAAATATTCTAGAAAGCCGTCGATGGCGACATCGAGTCCGCCAATGGCGAGAACGACGGTTCTCTCAATAGATGCATTGAATATGGACAATTTTTTAAGATACGCTTAGACAACTCTTGAAAGCTCTTCTAAAACTTTAAGAGAAACATTTTGGAGGCCGAGAAATGGGGAGTCTAGAGAGTCTGAGGTGTCCAGGGAGTCCAGAGAAGTGTAAGTTAGGGTTAAGTATTGTGAGGAATTCTTCGAGAGACCGTAAGAGTGGAAGGAAAGTGAGATATTTCTTCCTGCTTGTCGCTTCAAAGGAGAATTTTGTGTGCTCTAAAAAATGAAAGAGATTTAGAGGAATTTTCAGTAGTTACTTGCGGAGCAATTCAAGATAATTTGTATTTACTTATTATAGTTTGTATGACTTTGCTTTTATATATGAAATCTAACTTTTATCGTATGATCTCTATGAGTGCTCAGTAGTTTTCTTTGTCTTTATCCTTGTCTTGAGATTTTGTGAAATGGTGATTTGAATTGGTTATGCCATGAGAATGTTAAAGATACTTGTTAGGATCTTTTCACTTCAATCTTAAATTACTTTCAATCTGGCCAATTGATTTGTTAAAATATGTTTCGTGATGATCTTTTCACTTTAATCTTAATTTACTTTCAATCTGCCCAATTGATTTGTTAAAATATGTTGAGTTTTACAACTAAAGTGAGGATTACATCCAAGATTTAGGGAGGTCAACGTCTTTAAAAGTTGTGTGCAAATAAATAGGAAAATAAAAATTATCGGGCGTAGAATTTGAGATTTTAGAGTGACAGACTAAAATCCTCAATTCAGTCCTATATTTGGGTGCTGAAGTGTAAATGTTAGCCCTCAGGCGAGGGGAACGTGGGAGCTCCGAAGTGAGAGCATGTATCCTCCCAGTCTACCCGCAGATTCAGTAACCAAGCATAAGAATAGTTAATGTTCTTTATGCCTGGTCCAAAGAGTAAAGAATAGGTATGTTCCTACTTGACACAATATAATTTGAATTGATTCAATTTATCCATTCACTTAAATTTCTTGACAAGGAGAATGGTGTTTTCTTATGTATTGAACTTCATAGTAAATACTTTATTTGTAGAATTAGTTGATTGAGAGTTTATTAAAATTACAATTTTATTTTAATTGTCGATTAGTGACAAATATGCAATTTGAACTTTGTTGATTTTCAAAATCTTAAGTTTGTAGACTCTAATATTACTCCATGTGGGATCGATACCCAGGACTCCATTAGAGCCTTGTATTACTTGAGCGATACGTATATTTGCGTTGATAAGTGTGACTTTGCAATTATTAAGTATTTTATACACATCTTTATCAAATCTGTAAATGTTGTCAAGTTATTGGCGTCGTTGCCGGTGATTTAAATCTTCTAGCAGCAATATCAAATTCTTGTTTTTTCAGCATATATAAAGTCGCTGTCAAATAATAGTTAGCCACATAAGCCATAGTTATTTATTATAGTAGAATTATTTGGTGATACAAGTCAAAGTTGGAAGTGGCAGTATATGTTAATTATATGTCTTAGTTGGCCACATAGGTTGTAGTTGGTAGTTATAGTAGCAGTTAGCGAAATAAGTTGTAGTTTGTTAGATAAGCCATTGTTGGTAGCTACAGTAGTGTTAGTTGGTCACAGAGATTGCAGTTGGAAGCTATAATGACATTGACCAAATTGGCCATTATTAGTCATATAAGCTATAGTTGGTCACCATAGTTGTGTTAGTTGGCTCCATATGCTATAATTAAAATTTGCAGTAGCAATTAGTCACATAGGCCAAGGTTGGTAACATATATTGTAGTTGGTAGCTATAGTAACAGATAACCACATATTTTTAGTTATCCATATAGCTCGTAGTGTAATAGCGCTAGTTAGCCATAAAGAACAAGTTGGCATATGTAGTAGCAGCTAGTCATATAGGCATAGTTTGTAGCTGCAACTGCAGTTAGCACTATAGGTCATAATTTGTCATATAGTCCATAGCTACAGCAGTGTTAGTTCGCCGTAGAAGCCCATAGTTGCAGTAGTGTTAGTTGGTCGTAGAGGTGCAGTTAGAATTTGTAGAAACAAGTAGCCATATTTGTTGTAGTCACTCATATAGGTCGTATTTGGTAGCTGCAATAGTAGTGAGCCATATAAGTCATAATTGGTCAAATAGTCCATAGTTGGTAGCTGTAGTAACATCAGTCTGTCATAGAGGCAGTTGCTTGAAGTTGTAGTAGCAAGTAGCTACATAAACTATATATGGTCACATAGGCTTTAGTTGGTATATACAGTAACATTAGTTTGTCATTGTGGCAGTAGGTGGAAGCTATAGTTATAATTGGCCGCATGGGTCATACTTGGTCACATATATCAACATTTGCATCTAGAGTGGAATTTAGCCACATATGTTATAGTTTGTCATATATGTCTTAACTTGTTGTTGTAGTAGCATCAATTTGACATAGAGGTTTTATTGGATGTTCTTGTAGTAAAAGGTAAATATTTCATACTTGGGCACACAGAACATTATTGGTAGCTGTAGTAGTTAAGGTGAAAATTTGTCGTTAGTATTGACCTCATTTTTGTTGAGGTCTAGTCTTTCTTCCTTAGAATCTAGCAATAGGACTTTTTTGTTGACTATTCTTAGAGGAATGGTGATGGCCCTTAACCAATTGAAAATTTAAATTCTTCTTTTCTCATGTTGAAGTTCCACATGTTGGTTTTAACCTCTAACACTTAGAAAGTAGAGCCAATATGGGGGAGCTTAAGAGGGGTTCTTGATACACAAAAAATATATGCATTTTTTTACCCATATTTTATACTCATTTTTGGTGGTATTACACTTTAATGCAAGGAATTTTTTATTTTTTATTGCAGGTTGTTGAGTTGATGGCTTGGAGTAAAAGGAAGCAAAAAGGATGAAACTTAAAGAAAAAATGAAGAAGTTAAAAATTTGTTCAGTGCCATTGGTGCCAGATTGTGCGCCAACTACACCATTTTACAGAGACTTAGATTTAATTAAGTGGCCTTTGACACAGACAACTCTAAGATGGGCGTCGACGACGCTAGGATGAGCGTCAACGAAGCCAATGTCGGTGGAAGCCCTATTTCTAACAGATTCGATGAATCTGGATGCTTTCTGAAGAGTTTTTGGATGCACCTATTGGAGAATAGACCTAGGCTCTATATAGGAACAAAATTTAATAAGAAACCTCCGCTTCACACCATTTCAAATTCCTCCACTAATTTTATGTTTCCTCTTCACACACCTACATTCCAGGCCATTCCACACAATTAGTTAGTTATTATTTTTATAGTTTTTACTTTTTGTGGTGAGTTTAAGAGTGAATTCTTCTCTAAGAAGTGTTGGGGAGGAAGGGAAGTGAGAGATTTCTTTTTCCTACATCTCGTAAAATAAGGTACAAAGGATTTGCTTTGAGAAAGAGTATCGGATAATTGTTGTTTGTTTATTATTATTTTATGAACTTTCTTTTACATAAGAAAATTTGTGTTTTGATGTATCTTTCTCATGAAGTCTGAGTAGATTCCTTTATCTTTTCCTAACTCTGAGATATGGTGAAATGAAGAGATAATATGGATGTGCAAATATTAAAATTTAAAATAAATTGTGATGTTTTTTCCACTCCACTTTTAATTTACATTTCAATATGGCCAATTGAATTGTTAAAATATATTGTGAAACATATGATCCGAGAGATGGAGTATGAGTTTTACAATAGAGTGAGAATCACATTAAAGTTCATGAATAAGTTTTTCGTTCATGGAATTAAGTTCAAATAGATAGGAAAATATACATTGTTGGGTGTAGAATTTGATATTTCTAGGGTGATGGACTAAAAATCCTCAATTCAATCTTAGTGTTTGAAAACTAAAGTGAGAGTTAGCATTCAGGGGAAGGGAAGTGGGAGCTCTGAAGTGGGAGCCAGTATCCTCCTAGCCTAACCACGGATTTAGGGACTAAATCTAAGATTAACCAATGATTTTCTATAACTCTGAATCAACGTTGAAAATTAAAATTGCTCCTATTTGGCACAATATTTATTTAAACCATTTATCTCATCTCATTTCACCAAAATCTCATAGTAGTGGGTAAGATGAATTTTCATAATAGAAAACTTCCTCACATAAACAAAGTTTAATAGTTATTAATTTGAAACACCGTTTTTAGTTTATGCTACTAGTAAATTATTTAGATTTGATAGTATCTTAAACATTTGAAATTAGTGACAGTAATTTCAATTGATTTCTGTGAATTTCCTAGTTAAATTATCATTTCAAATTTAAACCTTCCTCTTGGGATCGATATTTGAGACTTAAAAAGAAAGTCTTATATTACTTGATAACGATACACATACTTGCATAGAATCCCAACTTTAAGTGCTTAAAGTTATTATTTATAAAATACCACATCAAGTTTTTTATGCCGTTGCAAAGCAGAGTCAACATTATAAATTTTACACAGCTATATTTTCCGGGATCAAGTTTTTGGCGCAGTTGTCGCGGAAGGTAACGATAAATTAAATAAATTTGGTAAATTATGAAATTTAGAGATAAAAATATACAAAATACAAAATATCAAAAATAAAATTTAAAAATTTAAAAATATATAATTATATATTTAAGAGTATTTTAAAGAAAATTTTCTTTACCTATTATATTTGTTTATGTGAAATATTGGATCTGAAGGTTTAGTACCTTACGATTCAGAATTAAAACGTACTATTAGAAAAATTCAAAAACAACAAATAGATATTAAAATTTTGAACAAAAAGGCGAATAACTTAGATAATCAAATAAATGAAGATCGACAAAGACCTTTAAAATATTAGGCTTATTTAACATTAGATGAACTTCATTCACTTAACTATTCAAAATCCTTATATTGCTGCTAATTCATTTGAACTTAAACCTGTTATTATCCAAATGGTACAAAATAATGAATTTGGAGGAACACCTATTGATGATACTAACTTACATCTTACTAGTATTCTTGAGATTTGTGCTCCTTTAACTATGACGGAGTGTCTAATGATGCTGTTAGGTTTAAACTTTTTCTTTTTTCCTTTAGGGATAAAGCCAAAGTTTAGTTAAACTCATTAGCACTCGGATCTATTAGAATTTGGGGAGAACTATCACATAAATTCTTAGCTAAATATTTTTCACCATAAAAAACGGCTAAGCTAAAAATGACAGTACATTTTTTTGTCAGTTTGAAGGGGAATCAATATATGAGGCCAGAGAAAGATTTACTCTCCTTAGAAAATTTCCACACCATGCTTTATCAGATAGGTTAATAATTTAAAATTTTTACAATGGATTAGTAGGATCACTTAGATCTATTATAGATGTAGTTGCAAGTGGATATTTATTGTAGAAACATTTTAATGAAGCATAATCTTTAATAGAAGAAATCACTACTAAGAATTTTCAATGGCCCTCTAAACGTGTAAATCCTAAGAGAGTAGCTAGTATTCATTAATCTGATGTAATGTCTATTTTACCATCTCAAATTGTTGTTATATCGGAAAAGATTGATCAAATTGGAGTGAACTATTCTCAAATACCACCAGTATTTGAGGAAAATTCACTAGGACAAATAATTGATACTCAATCATCTTATGACACTTTAAATGCTATTAATAATGAAAATAACAATTTTTATTCAAACTATTACAATCCTGGATGGAAAAATTACTCTAATTTTAGTTAGAATAATTATAATAATTCAATGAACCTATCAGAAAATTTAAATAACCAAGGAAATTCTAATTATCGACCTTACTATCCTCTTGGATTTAACATTAACCCTAACCCACAAGTTAAGGAAAAGAAGTTAACGATGGAACAAGTAATGTTGAATATGGGAATTTAAAAATAAAATCAAGGGGTTGCTATTAGAAATATTGAAAATCAATTAGGACAATTGCTACTACACTTAGTAATAGATCTTCAGGAAATCTTCCGAGTACTATAGAAGTTAAAGCCAAAGATCAAAATAAAGAACAAATTAAAGCAATTCATTTACAAAGTAGAAAAGAAGTTGAAACAAGAATCCAAAGAGAAACATAAGTTGATGAAGAGAAGAATGAGATGGAAAGTGCCTCAATGAAAATGAACAAATATAAGTTCCTTTAGAAAAACTATTACCTTCGTTTCCTCAACAACTAAAACAGATTAATAAAGACAAATAATTCACAAAATTTTTAGAAATCCTTTAAAAGTTAATGATAAACATTCCTTTCATTGATGCTTTCAAAGAAATGCCAAGTTATGTGAAATTTATGAAAGATATATTAAACAAGGAAATGAAGTTTGCAGATCGTGAGACTGTTGCACTTAGTGAAGAGTGTATTGCTATTATAAAAAAAAAGCTTTCTGAAAAGTTAAAAGATCATAGTAGTTTTACTATACCTTATGCAATTGGTGAAAAGTTTTATTGAAAAGCCTTATGTTATTTATGAGCAAATATCAATCTTATGCCTCTATCAATTTTTATAAGTTTAGATTTAGGAGAGATTTCTCCTACTACTGTAACTCTTCAGTTATTTGATCGAACAATCACTTATCGTAAAGGAGTTATAAAAGATGTATAGAAGATGTATTAGTAAAAGTGGATAAATTTATTTTCCTTGTAGACTTTATAGTGTTAGATATGGAGAAAGGTAAAGAGATTCCTATTATTTTTGGGAGACAATTTCTTACAACAGGGAGAGTTGTGTTAGATGTACAAAAAGGTGAATTAATAATGAGAGTTAATGATCAAAAAGTAAAATTTAATATTGCAAAAACTATGAAATATCCCGCATTAGAAAAGGACAATGAATAATTTAGGATAAAATTTACTGAATATTTAAGTAAGGAGCAATTTAAGAAAGACTTTAAAAAGAAATTAAAGCAAGAAGAATTTAGTGAAAATGAGGATGAAATAAAAGAAGAAAATTTAGATTATATTCAAGACAAATTTGAAACTTTGGATTTATTAGAAAATGATAATAAAAATCTTGTTCCTTCAAGCATTAAACCACTTAAACTTGAACTGAAAATATTACCTGCTCATTTAAAATATGTTTGTTTAGTAGATTCATCTACATTGCTTATTATTGTATCTTCTGAATTAACTGAAATTCAATAACAAAAATTAATAGAAATGTTAAAAATATATGAAAAGGCTATTGGATGGACTCTAGCAGATATTAATAGAATTAGTCATTCAATTTGTATGCAGATAATTTTATTAGATGAACAATATGAACCTAAAGCTGATTTGTGGAGGAGATTAAACCCAGTAATTAAAGAAGTTGTTAAAAAAGAAATTTTAAAATGTTTAGATACTGAAATTATATATCCTATTTCAGACAGTGCGTGAGTAAGCCCAGTTTCTTGTGTTCTAAAGAAAGGAGGAGTGACTCTTGAAGTAAATGAAAAAAATGAGTTAATTCCAATAAAATAAGTTACTGTTTGGCAAATTGTATAGATTATAGAAAATTAGACTTGACCACCAAGAAAGATCACTTTCCTTTACCCTTTATAGATCGAATGTTGGATATATTGACTGGAAGTAAATATTACCTTTTCTTAGATGGATATACCGTTTATCATCAAATTACAATTGCTCCTGAGGATCAAGACAAGACAACATTTACAAGCCCTTATGGAACATTTGTTTTTTGTAAAATACCTTTTGGACTATGTAATGCACATACAGCATTTCAAAGATGTATGATGTCAATTTTTAGTAATTTGATTTAACATGGAATGCATATATTTATGGATGATTTCTCTATATTCAAGACTTCATTTGAATTATTCTTAAATAATTTAGAAAAATTTTTAGAATTATGTGAAAAACTTAACCTAGTACTAAATTGGGAAAAATGTTAATTTATGGTTGCAGGAGGGATTGTATTTGAGCTTTAAATTTCTGAAAATGGTATGGAATTAGATTCTGCAAAAGTTTAAGTTATTAAAAAATTATTACCCCTAACTACGATCAGAGGGGAAAGAAGTTTTCTAGGACATGCTGGTTTCTACATGCGTTATATAAAATTTTTTTTAAAAATAACTAAGCCATTATGCCAACTTTTAGAAAAAGATACAAAATTTGATTTTAATGAGGAATGTATAAAATCATATGATATATTGAAAGAAAAGTTAATCACTGCACCTATAATAATGCCACTTGATTGGGAAAAACCATTTGAAATAATGTGCAATGCTAATGATTATGCTATTGGAGCAGTTTTAGGACAAAGGCACAACAAAGTTTTTAAAGTAATATATTATGCTAGTAAAACTTTAAATGATGCTCAAACTACTACTAAAAAAGAGTTATTGGCCATTGTCTATACCTTTGATAAATTTAAACCTTCTTAATTGGAACTAAATGTATAGTGCACAGAGATCATTCTACTATTAAATACTTAATGCAAAAGAAGGATGCTAAACTAAGGTTAATTAGATGGATACCTCTATTGCAAGAGTTCAATTTTGCTGTAGTTGAAAGAAAGAGAAATGACAATCAAATAACTGATCATTTGTCTATACTAGAAAAAGAATGCTTACCTAATTTTGTAAATGAAATTTTAGAAAATTTCCCTAATGAACAATTATATAGTGTTGATGAAATAGATATATCGTGGTATGCCGATATAGTAAATTATATTGTAAGTGATATTCTACCATCAAATATTAAGACACAACAATTAAACAAATTTATATATG
This sequence comes from Phalaenopsis hybrid cultivar, assembly GCA_002079205.1. Taxonomy (NCBI): domain Eukaryota; kingdom Viridiplantae; phylum Streptophyta; class Magnoliopsida; order Asparagales; family Orchidaceae; genus Phalaenopsis; species Phalaenopsis hybrid cultivar. Next base: position 246,354 of record JXCR01142333.1, read on the forward strand.
ATTCAAAATTCTATTTTTGGGATGACCCATATTTTTATAAACAATGTAAAGATCTAATTATTAGGAGGTGTGTGTCATATGAGGAAACCCAACAAATAATTGAAAGATGTCATGATTCTGAGTTTGGAAGATATTTTAGTACAAATAGAACTGCTTATAAAATTTTGCCAGTTGGATTTTATCAGCCTACTCTTTTTAGAAATGTTAATGAATATATTAAAACATATCAATGTCAGTGAGTAGGAAATATTTCTAGAAGAAACGAAATGCCTCTAAATTACACATTGGAAGTTGAAATTTTTGATGTGTGGATATTAGATTTTATGGGACAATTTATGCCTTCAATTGGAAACTTATATATATTACTTGTTGTTGATTATATGTCCAAATTGATTGAAGCAATTGCTGTACCTAAATGTGATGTTTGGAATGTTTCTAAATTTTTAAATAAAAACATTTTTACAAGATATTAAATGCTGAGAGTAATTATTAGAGACGGGGGATTTCATTTTAGATAAAGAGAATCGAGAAATTGATAAAAAAATATGATATTATACATAGATTCTACACTGCTTATCATACTGAGAGTAGCGATCTAGCAGAAATATTGAATCGTGAGATAAAACAAATTTTATAAAAAACTGTAAATCCGTACAAATTGGATTGGTCTATTAGATTAGATATTGCATTATGGACATATAAAACTACTTATATGACTCATATAAGAATGTCTCCATACATACTTATTTTTGGAAAAACGTGCCACTTACCAGTAGAATTTGAGCATAAAGCATTTTGGGCTATTAAGGAATTTAATTTTAATCTAAAAGATGCTGGTGAGAAAAGATTATTGTAAGTCAATGAACTTGAAGAGATCAGAAATGAAGCATATTATAATGCAAAAATCTATAAGGAGAAAATGAAAATAGGACATGATCGAAAGATTATTAATAAAATTTTTGAACCTAGAAAAGAAGTTCTATTATATAACACAAGATTGAGATTATTTTCAGGAAAACTGAAATCTAGATGGTTAGGAAAATTTAAAGTGATTAAAGTCTATCATTATGGAATTGTTGTTATTAAGGATCCTAAAATTAGAAAGATATTTAAAGTTAATGGGAATCGATTGAAACATTATTATGAAGGACACATACCTCAATTTAAAGAATTTTTTATGTTAAGTCAACCCAACAAAACCAATGGTATGTCGGGCTCACGACATTAAACAAAGCACTCTGTGAGAGGCAACCCACATATTAATCTATATATCTATATATTACTATTTTGTTAATAAATGTGTTTATGTATTATGAAATAATAGTATTTTAATTCCTCCACAACTTTATATATAAAAACTTAAGACAAAAATTAGTATTGGATGAAAATTTAGAATTAAATTAAACAAAAAAAGTTTCAGACGCGATTTTAGCCTCTGAAGAAGACAACGCCAGAATGGGCGCCGACGATGCCCTACTAAAGGATCATGGCGCCGACAACACCATCAGGCACGCCAACAGCATCCCAAACATTTTTCACGTGCTGAACTGTTTTGGAGGACTTTGGCGGGATTTCACTCCACAATAACCACCGAGAGTGATTTTAAAGTCCTAAGAACTGCTTAGACTTCCAGAAACTTCCTAATTTTGAATTCCATGGCTTTAAATTCCAGAAATACTTCAAGGTATGGAGTTTTTAACTGAAGAAAGATTATTAATTTTGATGCGCAGAAATTATACAACAAAGTCACCATGAAGAAGAGACTTATCAAGGAGAGTGGTTTTGTCAATCAAGGAGTTAGTAATCGAAGTTCACAGTTCAAGAAAATCTTTATACAGAGGAGTTGGGAAGTTCTGTGCTAGAGTACCGCCGTAGTAGTAGTCCTCGTAGTAAAAGAGTTTTATGCTAACCTACATGGAATTACTCAAAGAGTTGCCTTCGTTCGAGGTAAGGCTACATTTACTCTGGCTCGGATTAATGATTTGTAAATGATAGAAAATGTTCCAATCTATGACTATACAAATTTTATCCTGTCAAAAGATATGATGCAAGAAGTATATAATTTTTTGTTGGATAAACATGATAATTGGAAAATCAGAGATGAGGGATAGGTTAGTTTGTCTGCTTGCTGCTTATCCCAATTTCAAAACAATGGCATCTCCTCATATCTGCAAAACTACTACCTACCATGAAGATTACTAGAGTTACGAAAGAAAGTGTCATTCTAAACTATTGCTTTCAAATGGAAAAACTCATTGATATATGGTCAATTATTTTCAAATCTGTTAGGGGTATTATTATGAATGGGCCAATATATGGACTTGGGCATGCTTTTACAATTTTCCTACTTTTCAGTTAATCTCAAGTTCCATATGAAAGTTGGTGAAAAGTTATATTACCTTCGGATCCCATGATTCTTATTTATGGAAATTACATAAAAAATGGAAATAAAGCATTAAATTGTATTTTGGATCATTCATCTCATGCTTAAACACCATTGATGCCACCAGTAGTTGGAAGTTCAATATCTTTGGAGAGGAGAATGAAGAAAATAGAAAGAGAACTTTAGAGTATTATGGATGCAGTAGGAAATCTTAACTACCTTTTCGATCACTTATATTGGAGAATGAAGAAGAACTTTGATCATACAGGAGCAGTTGAAGTAGGATTGGTACAAATGTCTAAGAAAAATGGATGAATCAATGAAAATTTGATTGATCAGCTCCCGTACCGACCCTTCTACAATTTTATGTCCATTACCAGTCTGTGGGAGATGTTAGAGGAAGAGAAACTACTGAAGAAGAGGCGGATTAATTGAGGAAGTTGGACTCTCTACTGTTTTAAAATATTTGTGTTTTAATGTAACTGTAAGGATTTGATTTACCTTACTTTACATTGCTTTAGAACTTTGATTGTGTGTATAGTTTTGTGTTAGCATTCTAGTGTCATGGCTTGTTTTTGACTCTGAATTATGAGTTAGTTTGCTTTGAAGATGTGGAAATGTGATTAGAAAAATCTATTTGTAGAAAGTGTATTTTCATATATAAAAGTTAGTTTGGTGTTGTTTGTGAAAATATTTGTTCGTGAATTATTTTTAGACGAAAATTAATGTTCAAAAGAACTAAATAAACTTTGGAGTAAATTGAGAGAAAATTGAAAATTTAGAAAATAAAATAAGAGAATTTTTTCCCACTGGCGCCGGATGGGCGCCGACAGTGCCCTCAACCCAAATTGACAGAAACACCCTTAAAACTTGCGATTTGCACTGTGAAACAATATTTTTTACCCCTTGAGTCACCTTCAACATCTAATTTTTGCACGTAGGGCTTGCTATTGTTTGGATTTGAGGTGATTTTAAGGCAAGCAAAGTGTGGATGTCAGATTCTTTAGATAAAATATATATTTTGAACTCAAAATTTTTTACTTTCACTAAGGATTTATCTTACATTGTCGAGATCCAAAATTTTGAGATTTTTTTGGAAGATTTTGAGAGAATCCTTTGATGAAGAACTCTTACTTAGTAGATTTAACTTTAAAACATTCCACATTGTGATTTTTGGAATTTTTTAGAATTTATTTGGATTTTATCAATTTTTTTTAGAATTACCAAGGAACAAAGAATGAGCAAAGGAAAGAGAAAGGTAGATTTTGATGATCAAAATTTTGTTCATTATAAAGCCAACATTTGCTTCAATAGTTTGCGTACAACTAAAAAAGTAATTATGGATTGAGGATTTAAAAATCTGGGCGGAGAAGTTGGGAGAATAATCAATGCTCGATAGTGGGAGAATTTCTACTACTTTACTGCCGAGGCGATTATTGGTATAGTGATGGAGTTCTGCACCAATTTCAAGGAGACCTCTAAAGACTTTGTGTTTGTTCGAGTAAAAATGGTGGAGTTTACTCCGAGAAAGATTAATGAATTTTATCAGTTGGAAGATGTATATTGTTGTCAGTACAAATCATTTTCTACTAGGAATGAGGCCTTGAATGAGGTTACTTATTTTATTACTGATGGAAGAGGAACCTAGAAGATGAAGAATGGAGTTAAGGAAAACTTTCCTCTTTCTATGTTAAAGGTAGTATTTAAGGCTTGAAACTATTTTAATTTTGGAAGAATGATACCAACAAACCATCATACTTAGGATACAGGGGATAGAGCCATCTTGAACTTCTATATCCAGCAGATGAAAAGGATAAATTTATAATCTATTATTTATAGGAACACTTGATCTATTGCTTTTAGAAAGACTACTGGAGGTTTAGCACACCCTGCCCTCATCTTCACACTTTGTGAACATGCAGGAATTGATTATAGACCAGAGGAGGAGAGAATTGAACATCTAAAACCTATTGGGCCTGCCAATATAAAGGCTTATGAATCTTATGTTGGATGGAGATATGGAAGCAGGACCAAGGATATTCCTTCTACTTCAAGATCTTCTAGTACCCCTACTATTCAAGAACTTATGGAGCAAATGATGATTTAAAAGGGAGAAATTTTGAGAATGGATCATAGAATGGAAAATATGAATAGTAGAAATGCTCACTTTGATGGTTTGATAAGACAGAAATTCGAATATGATACTGCTTATGATGATGCAATGGTCAAATTCTTGAAGGGTGATCACATAGTTTAGTTTCCTACCAACCCTGTTTTTACTCCTTATCAGAAACAAAATTTTGATGTGGAACAAGATGGAGAAGAAGATTATGATTGATGATGCTTTAGTTAGATTTTTGTTTATTTTTTATGATTAAGTGTACTTTATTGTTGAAGCAGTTTGTTTGTGGACTGTGATACTTTATTTTTGTTGTATGCTGTGTTGTGAACTTTAGATTTGTAAAATTGCTGGAAGTTATTAGTTTTTAGCACTTTGTTGGAGGTATTTGTAGATAACTCTTTCTCAACCAATTTTTATAAGTATTATGTGTTCTTTTATGTTTTAAGTCTTATAGATTTGTATATTAGCACCTGCAATATTTCACAGTTAAGTTTCAAATCTGAACCTTCAACTGGTATGTCTTTTCTTTATGTATTAAATGTTGTCTTTAACACTTAATTTTTCAGTTCTTTATTTAAAATCCTGTAAAAAGTTAAGTTTTGGGGAAAGAGAAGTTCCTTTTTAAAGGAAAAAAAAACTTAATTTTCTTTTTCCTCAATTAGTTATTTTTTCAAAATATTTTAAACATTTTTAACATGACCTTTGGTATTAGAGGGTAACATTAGATAACTATATCTATGTTTCTAAATATATAGTAAACTTTAGTAAAATTTTTAAATAGTAAAGGTTAATTTTAGAGATTAAGATTATTTGGTATGATAGAATAAGAGTATGTTTTTCTATTTTTAGAAAACAAATTTGTATTTTTGAAGTATTAAGAATCTTCGTGATTCATGTAAGAAGAAAAAATTATAACTTTATGTAAAAACTTTAAAGCTAATATAAATTTATAAAGTGAAGGAATGTGAAAACTTTTTAACTTTAAGAAAGGGATAGTGAAGTTCAAAATCATTAAAGACTAACTAAGTATAGTAATCCTCACATGAAAGAAAAAGAAAAAGAAAAGAAAGAAAAGAAAAAGGATTCAAAATGATCCTGAAAAAAAAGGAAAGAAAAATGATGTGAGGAGAAGCTTGAGGAGACACCTAATTAAAAACTGACTTCACTTGAATCAACTTAAAGAAGAATGATTGACTCTATTTTCTAAACTTATATTTAAGTATTAGCATATTTACTATTAAGGTTTCATGAAGTTTTTTTTCCTATGGAAATTCCAAGTGGCTTTAATATAAATAATTTGTAATTTTCCTTGAAAAGAATATAGATTCAAAAATCTTAGACTTGACAACTAGATATTCTTATACCATTGGTATTAAGTGGAGTTATTTCGAATTTTTCTTAAGTGATGCTATTTTATCTAGTGAACTAAGATATCGAATCCTAACAGTAAAAATTTTTACCATAAGTCATATCTTTATGTAGTAAAGGAGTTACTTGAGGAAAAGTAACATTTAAGATTGGGTGATTTTGATATCCAAAAATATATGCATTCTTCAACCCATATTTTACACTCACTTTTGGTCTTATTGCACTTTAATGGAAGGTATTTTGTATGTTTTGTTGCAAGTTCTTGATTTTGAGGACTTGGAGCAAAAAGAAAGTCAAAATGATAAAATTTGGAGCAAAAATGGAGAACTTAAAAATTTGTTCAACGATGACAGTGCCAGATTGGGCATCGTTTGACAGAGACTCAAATTTAATTAAATGGCATCCAACGCCGATAGTGCTAGGATGGACGCCAACAACGCCAGTGTCGGCGAAAGCCTGATTTTTAGAAAATTCGATGAACTTGGATGCTTTTGAAGATTTTTTTTTGATGCACTTATTGGAGAACCTATCTAGGCTCTATTTAGGGCCGACATTCCATCAGAAAACCTGTTCCCCTTTGCACCATTTCAAATTCCTCCAGTATTTTCAGTTTGCCTTTTCTCACACCTACATTCCATGCCACTCCACAACATTAGTTTATTATTGTTTTTTCCAGTTTTGAGTTTTTGTGGAGAGTTTAAGTGTGAATTCTTCTCTAAGAATTGTTGGGGAGGAAGAGAAGTGAGAGATTTCTTCTTCCTATATGTCCTTAAAGAGGGTAAAAAGTATTTTCTTCGAGAGAGTTTCAGATAAGTTTTGTTTGTTTATTATTGTTTTATGAACTTTCTTTTACATATAAAATTTGTGTTTTGTCCTATCTTTCTCATGAAGTCTGAGTAGATTCCTTTATCTTTTTCCCTTTTCTGAGATATGGTGAAATGAAGAGATAATGTGGATGTGCTAATGTTAAAATTTAAAGTAAATTGTGATGGTTTTCAACTCCGCTTTTAATTTACTTTCGATCTGGCCAATTGAATTGTTAAAATATATTGTGAAACCTATGATCCGGGAAATGGAGTATGAGTTCTACAACAGAGTAAGAATCACATTTAAGTTTTTGAAGGAGTATTTCGTTCATGGAATTAAGGGAAAATAAATAGGGAAGTATATATTTTTGGGTGTAAGGTTGGAGATTTCTAGGGTGACAGACTAAAAATACACAATTCGATCTTTTTGTTCAAGAACTAAAGCATGAGTAAGCCTTCAGAGGAAGGGAAGTGGGAGCTATGGAGTGTGAGCCAGTATCCTCCTAGCCTAGTCACAAAATTAGAGACTAAACCTAAGATTAAACAATAATTTTCTATAACACTGAATCTGGGGTAGAGAATTGAAATTGCTCCTATTTGTCACAAAACTTATCTAAACCATTTATCTCATCTCATTTCACCAAAAACTTAATGAAGTGAGAAAGATGCTTTTTCATATTAGAAAATTTCATCACATAAACATAATTTAATTGTTATTAATTCCAAACCATACGTTTAAATTCTGCTAGTAGTAAATAACTTAACTTTGATAGTATCTTTAATGATAAATGAATTTCTATAATTGAAGTAAGGGAAACCCATTTAAACATTTCCAAATCTTTAGCATAATTAAATTTAAACAAAAAATAACCTTTTATAAGGGATTAAAGCTCAACCACACCTTTTAATTTCCACATTCTCTTAATAGCTTATCGTATTTCATACAATGGCCTCTTTCGTAGAACATATCCAACTAAGGCTAAGTTCTACTCCTCTGATCCTTATTGAACATTAAGTTCAAGGAAATAAATCTTATTTTATGAATAAAGAACATATGACAAATTGAAATTAGAATAAATGTTAAGATGTGAAGAAGCTAAACTCTTCCATTTAAGAGTCGAAAGAGGGCCAAAAACCAGCCGAGAAGAACTAGAGCTTAGATGGGGAAAGGGAGACTCCATAAAAAAAAGGAGCAAAGAAGTCCCAAAAACCAAAGAAATACCAAAATAAAAAAGAAGAAAGTGGAAAGAAGATGGGGATTTCCCAAGAGAAAGCGAAGCAGATAAACACGAAAACCTTGAGGAAAACTTGTATCCCTAGAGCTTTTATCTATATTTTGCTATCACAAAACATACATCCAAAATAGATAAGACTTTTTGAAGTGAGGGAAAATAAAGAGGAAAGCCCTCAAATTGACAGAGGATCTTTCTCTCTCTCTCTACTTCCCCTCTCTCCCCAGTTTCCCTTCACTCTTCCCTCCGGAAGAAATGAAAGAAATAAAAAAAAATTCGAAAAAAAAAACTACTGCAGTTGTCTAGAAAATTAAAAATTTAATGCCAAACAATGTCACGTGAATTAACATTGTTGTTGGTTTTCCCAAGCCCAGATGTGAAAAGTGGAGGGTTACGTTAGGTAGTCGACAACTAGTGTAAAACTTGTAAAAAAAATCATGACATGAAACCTTTTGATCTTTGTGTAAGTGCTACGGTGTCCCTTGGAAGTGACTCGCCGTATAGACTGAATACAATGAAAAGTGTGCAAGGGCCGCTGCACCGGAACCCTGGTTTAGTGTATAATAAGCAATGATTCCAAATTACAGGCGAATGCAGGTAATGAATTTAGTCCATGAAATTAATGAAACTAATATTAGGATAGGATCTTGAAATATAGGTACTCTAAATGGTAAATTAATGGAATCAGTTGATATTATGATTCATACGAAAATTAATATCTTATGTATTCAAGAAAGTAAGTGGGTTGGATAAAAGACTAAAGAAATTTATAATTAAGTCTTAAAACTAATATTTTTGTAAGAGTCCCACTAGAAATGATGTAGGTCTAATTATAGATAAGAGTTTGAAAGATAATGTTGTAAAAACTAAAAGAGTTGGAGATAGAATTATAACCCTTAAGATTATCATTGATACTAAGATTTTTAATATTATAAGTGCTTCTGATCTCCTCATGCAAGTTTAGTTACAGGGTCTAAAGATAAATTTTTGATTGATCTAGATAACTTAATACACATCATATCTTTTGAAGAAAGAATTTTTATTGGAGGATATTTAAATGGACATGTCTGTAGAGTGGTAGAAGAATTCAAAAATACTCATCGTGGCTACGGTTTTGGAGTAACTAATGAAGCAGGTAGCGTTATTTTAGATTTTGCTTTAGCATATGATTTTGTTATTACTAATACTTTATTTAAGAAAAGAGATGAGCATAATATTACTTATAAGAGTGGATCCAATAAAGCACAAACTGATGATTTTCTTATGAGAAGAAGATATCTTCGCGATTGTAAAAATTGTAAGGTCATTCCAAGTGAAAATTTAAGTACCAAACATCATTTATTAGTTCTATATTTTAAGATTAAGAGTTGTAAAGTAAAGAATACTAGGACTCAGCATTGTAGAATTAGATGGAGAAACTTAAGAGATACAAATAAAATTATTTTTCTGAGTAAAATTCAAGATTTCAAAATTTGGGATATTCATGAAGAAGCAAATGTTATGTGGGATTAAGTAACAAATACTATTAAACAAGTAGCAAAAGATGTGCTTGGAGAATCAAAAGAAAAAAATTTAATAAATAAAAAAAGTTTATGGTAGAATAATAATGTGCAAGAAAAGATAAAATATAAAAAGTTATGTTTTAAAAATTGGTCTAAATGTAAAAGCTTAGAGAAATGGGAAAAATATCAAACGGCTCATACAGAGTCTAAAAGAACAATCTGTGACGCTAAAAATTTTACTTTTAATGACCTTTAATATATAGTAGATACTGAGAAGGGTGTAAAATATATGTATAAACTAGCCAAAGAAAGAGAAAAGAAAAGTAAAGATTCAACTCAAGTAAAGTGTATTAAAGATGAAAATCAAAAAGTACTTTTCTACGAAAAAGATATTCAACATAGGTGGGCGAGTTACTTTGATAAACTTTTTAATGAAGTTTCTGAATGATTGACCATAGTGATCTTAATATCGTTAATAATAATAAAACGTTTCATTTTTACCATCACAATAGTAAAAAAGAAGTTGAGGAGGCTTTAAAGAAAGTCAAGGGTGGAAAGTCTGTAGGATCTGATGATATCCCAGTTGAAGTGTGGAAATATTTGGGAGATTTGGGAGTTTCTTGGCTTACTAAACTCTTTAATATTATTTTAAAAACTAAAAAGATGCATGAGGAGTTGAGGAAGAGTATTTTGGTCCCCAATTTTAAGAATAAAGGGGATGCAAAAGAGTGCTCAAATTATAGAGGAATTAAGTTGAAGTGTCATATGTTAAAGTTATGGGAGAGGGTAATTGAACATAGGTTAAGACACATCAAAAAGATTTCTCATAATCAATTTGGATTTATGTCGGGCAGGTCTACTATGGAAGTTATACATTTATTATATGTTTAATGGAGAATTTCAAAGATAATAAGGAGAATCTACGTTTGATTTTAATTTATTTAGAAAAAGCTTATGATAAGGTTCCAAGAGATATCCTTTGGAGAGTCCTCTAGAAGAGAGGTGTTGATAAGACTTATATTCAACACTTTAAAGATATGTATACTAGAGTTGTTACTTGTGTTCAAACTGAAGGAGGATTGACCAAATATCCTAATTTTTGTTGGATTGCATCAGGGATCGGCTTTAAGCCCATATCTTTTTGCTTTAGTTATGGATGGTCTTGAATACTAGAGTTGTTACTTGTGTTCGAACTGAAGGAGGATTGACCAAATATTTTCCTATTTCTTTGGATTACATCGATTGGGCTTTAAAGCCCATATCTTTTTGCTTTAGTTATGGATGGTCTTACTGGACATCTACAGGAGGATGCAAACTGAAGGAGGATTGACAAAATATTTTCCTATTTCTGTTGGTTTACATCAGGGATCGACTTAAGCCCATAACTTTTTGCTTTAGTTATGAATGGTCTTACTAGACATCTACAGGAGGATGTACCTTGGTATCATATCTTTTTTCTTTAGTTATGGATGGTCTTATTGGACATCTACAAGAGGATGTACCTTGGTTATCTTTTTGCTTTAGTTATGGATGGTCTTTCAGTTGGATTACATCAGGGATCGGCTTTAAGCCCATATCTTTTTGCTTTAGTTATGGATGCTCTTCTATTTCTGTTGGATTACATCAGGGATCGGCTTTAAGCCCATATCTTTTTGCTTTAGTTATATGGATGGTCTTATTAGACATCTACAGAAGGATGTACCTTGGTGTATGCTTTTTGCTGATGATATCCTTCTCGTGGAGAGGATGTACCTTAGTGTATGCTTTTTGCTGATGATATCCTTCTCGTGGATAAAACGAGAGAAAAAGCCCAGGGAAAACTTGAATTATGGAGGTATACGTTGGAGTCTAAAGGCCTTCGTTTAAGTAGAACTAAAACTGAATACATGGAATGTAATTTTAGTAGTAATAGCTCTAGTGACAGAAGTGTGACTTTGGGTGATCAAATTATTAAAAAGTGTAAACGATTTAGATATCTTGGGTCTGTTGTTCAAAGCGATGGTGATATAGATGAAGATGTTAATAGTAGAATTCAAGTTGGTTGGTTGAAGTGGAGGAATGCTTCGAGCCTTTTGTGTGTTAGAAAAGTACCGGCTATATTGAAAGGAAAATTTTATAAGACGATGGTGAGAGGCGCTAAATGTTGGCCTTTAAAATAGAGAATAATAATAAGTTAAGTGTTGCCGAGATGACAATGATTAGGTGGATGAGTGGCTTTACACTTAGAGACAAATTGCAAAATGAATATATTCGTGAAAGGGTTTGTGTAGCGCCTGTGACGGACAAAATTAGAGAAGTCGTCTAAGATGGTTTGGTCACATTAAATGTCGACCATCTGATGATCCGATTAGGAGAGTAGATGTTTTTTAGTCACATTAAACGTCGACCATCTGATGATCCGATTAGGAGAGTAGATGTTTTAGATTTGACTTTTGCGTTAAGAAAGGCAGAGGTAGACCTAGGAAGACTTGGGCTTATTGTATTAAAAATGATCTTTGAGTTAACAAAGGCAAAGGTAGACCTTGGAAGATTTGGGCTTATTGTATTAAAAATGATCTTAATTTACTACAACTAAATGAAAACATGACCCTAAATAGGACGCAGTGGAGAAAAAAGATTCATGTAGCCGACCCCACGTAGTGGGATTAAGGCTTTGTTGTTGTTGTGTAGTTGTTGTAATGTCTCCTGAAAAAAATATATTTATATGTAAATTTATTATAAATTTTCAAATAGAAATTTTTTTTATGAAAAAATAAATTCTTATTTTCTCGGGCTTTTTTAATGAATTTTTACCAAAAGCTAAAGCGGATTTACATACCATATTGTTATTATATAGTTAGATATCTAATATCTAAAATATGACACTTACACTTAAAACACTTTAGAGTTATATTGACAACAAAGTCTATAAAAATACGTGCATTGCACTTTAAAGACTTAACGAGTCCATATTGCTGACTTCTATGACGTGACAGAAAATTTTGATTGTTATATATATAAATAAAAATATTCAGGTGTGATATATGTAAATTCCAAAAAATTTTGTGGTGTGTAAGTAAATACCCCAACCAAATAATGCCACCGTTTGTACTTCCATTTTAGAAATATTGNTAGAACTAAAATCAACCAAGATAAAATTCACCGCCACAACATTCAAAATATAAAACAGCTCAAAATTTAATCACAAACATCACAAAACAACACAACTTCAACTATTCGAAATATAAAACAACTTAAAATTTAATCACAAACATCACACAAAACCACAACTTCAACTAAATTTAAATATAAAACAGCTCAAAATTTAATCACAAACATCACACAAAACTACAATTGCAACTAAATTAAGACGTCTCTATCTGATGATCGAGAATCCCTCAGAGGAGGTAACCTACGGTTGCTAACGAGGCTTCCCACAGTCTTGATGATCGGGAATCCCTCGGAGGAGGTAACCTACGGTTGCTAACGAGGCTTCCAATGGTTTAAATGAAATCAAAATTTAATCACAAACATCACATAAAACTACAACTTCAACTAAATTAAGATGTCTCTATCGTGGGAATTCCTCGGAGAAGGTAACCTACGACTGCTAACGAGGCTTCCCATGGTTTAAATGAAATTATGGAACTCATTAAGTTGGGTTTAGTAATGAGTCTTCCCACGGTCTAAATGAAATTATGGAACTCATTAAGTTGAGTTTAGTAAATTCATTTTGGAACATAGTGATTCCAATAGAAAATAGTGGTGCCGGGACGATGAAACCGTGGGATCTTGACCGGTGTCTTTTCCCACGATCTAAATGAAATTATGGAACTCATTAAGTTGAGTTTAGTAAGTTCATTTGGACTAAGTGAATCCAAATAAAAATAGTGATGCCGGAACGAGGGAACCGTAGGATCCTAACCGGTGTCGCTCAAATCAACTTTAATATGCCCTCACCAGAACGAGGGAACCGTAGGATCCTAACCGGTGTCACTCTAATCAACTTTAATATGCACTCATAAAATTTAAAGAACCCAGAACGAGGGAACCATAGGATCCTAACCGGTGTCGCTCTAATCAACTTTAATATGCCCTCATCAACGAGGGAACCATAGGATCCTAAGTGGTGTCGCTCTAATCAACTTTAATATGCCCTCATAAAATTTAAAGAAGTTCAACCATAGGGCCACCTGATTTGACATTATAACTTGACACACTATATAACTCATACTTTTCGTGACAAGGAGCTTGGAGCCAGCATGGTGGGCAACACGACCATCTTTAACAGCAAAACCTGTCTTCCCCAACTAAACCAATCTTCCTTCCTTAGACTTAAACAACAAAGCCGGAAAACCTATCTTCCTCAGCTAAACCAATCTTCCTTCCTTAGACTTAAACAACAAAGCCATAGACTTTGAGGTTGCTTGCTTATGCAACGTAAATCCTCACCTTATATTTAGGCCTTTGTATAGCCCTATTGGAGGTTGCTTGCTTATGCAACGTAAATCCTCACCTTATCTTTAGGCCTTTGCATAGCCCTGAGGTTGCTTTCTAATGCAACGTAAATCCTCACCTAATCTTTAGGCCTTTGCATAGCCCTGCTATGCAATGTAAGCCCTAACTCATCTTAGGATTCTGCGGTTGTCATTTGTCATGACCTAAATCCTCACATCTTCAAGGCTAATTATGTGATCATTTCACGTGAATGTAAGCCCTAACTAAAAAAATTGGCAGGATGAAACACCTAAATATTTCTCCTCAAAACTGAAGCCAAACATTAGGATAGCTTGGGAAGTCACCAAGGTTCTCCTCTAGATCCATAACATCCCCTAGTTCTTCTTTCTTTGGATTCTATAATAAAATGTTCCAAATTTGAACCAATCCTCTTTCACACCTCTACGTCCGATTTCGTTGAAGAGTCCTACCCTTTGAAATTCCTTGAAGATAATATTTCTTGATTTTTATCGAGAGTCTTCTTAGGTGGCTTTGGTCATTTAAGATGTAATTAACTATAGGGGCTTGCCCTTATAGTAAGCGTGTCCGAACCCAGCTTAATATAAACCCTATTTAATCTTTTATATTAAATAGTGGAACTTGTCGACAAATATAAAGGTTTTGCAGACCAAATAGATTTCATATAAACCCTATTTTTCTCAAAGATAGGCATCTTTGAGAAAGTTGTAACAGCAGGCACATAGAATAGTTATCCTGCCTTACGTGTGCATCCATTTTCTCGGCTTTGAGTAGGTCTTTTTCATTAACAAACTGACTTGATCTTTATCTCTCAAGTCAAATACACAGTCAAGAATTCTTCTTTCATAATTTTTGGAGAAAACTCTCGTATGCAATTCTAGGCCTTCCAAGATGCTGACAAATTTCCCTTAGATTTCTTCATAAAATTTAAGTTCTCTTTTATCGACTCTATTCATTCTTTCTAATTCTGTTGTAGGAATTCTTTGAGGTTGGAGAGGTTGCTCCCTCATCTCAACATCTTCTAGAAACCATGTCTGACTCGGCTCAGTATGTAGTGGAATATATGACTCAGTATCTGGGTGTGTGGCCTCCTGGCACACTATATCGGCGGTTGTATATTCTTCAAAGGTACTATAGTGCTCCAAATGGAGGACATTACTTCTCGGTTATTCCACAAATTCTCCTTCTATCTCTACTTGTAAGGGAATTTCAATGTTGCACTTCGGGTAACACTTGTAAAGTTCATTTGGAATTTCGGGTTGTGTCTGGTCTACAATAAACTCTGACTCATCCTCCGTGATAAGAGAACTGGTAGAAGTTTCCCTCTTGCATGGGTCATTAATTTTTCCCTCAAGAGTTGCGGTAAGTGTTGCTTCTACTTCTTGTATATGTCTTTTCTCCTAACGTAGGAAAGCTCTATGCTTGCGATGGTTGGCATTGCAGCATTGCGTTCTTTTGACTGGTGCATCTGGCACTCTTTCTTTATCAGCACTGATTAAATTCCACATCGGTGGAGCTACCATGGACTTTAGAAGATTGGTTCCTTCCATCGGATGTTGTTGTGTAGCTACTTTCTTCCTCTTCTGTGAGGAGTCTCTTTGGTACCAATCCTTAGATGTGATCATTATCATTCTTTCTCTTGGTGACTGACTATGTTCATCAGGAGACCCTTGTAGTCCATGTTGACCTGAACAAAGTCCAAGTCAAAGTCTATGATGCCACCTTAGGTTACCCTTTATTTATTCAGTGCGAGATTCAAGCCATCTCTAAAAGCAAAAATCAACTTCTACCCCAACAACTTTCTGCAGAAGATAAATAAAATCAGTCCGCTGAAATTTGAAACGAACAAGAACAAGTACAAATTCATTATTACACAAGCTTTAAATTTTAACAAGTGCAAGTCTTTTATTCATTTTAATTTAATTTAGTGAAATTTCAAAATTAAAAGATGAAAAAAATTAAAGTCGACAAATTTAAAAAATTTCATTTTATTGAGGTTAATTTTATTAAAAAACTTTGGACCCAGTCTCAGATGCTAGCCAACTAAATAACCCTAGCATAAGCAACATTTTTAAAAACATATTTCAAGCAATGCATGTCGTGTAGTATATCTTCAAATATCATCCATTATCCAACAACATTGGTCTTTTGCCCCGGAAATCCACCAGTTGGAAAGATCCTCCTAAACAGACCTTCTTTATAATAAATGGTCTCTCCCAACTTGGTTTGAATTTTTCACCTATCCTGAGGTGTGCAAAGATAGGTCTCTTAAGAAGAAGAACAAGGTCATCAACTTTGAATGCCCTGGGGCGGACCAATTTGTCATGAGCCTGCACCATCCTTACATGATAGAGCTCAAATTTTTGTTGTGCTTCTAATCATTTTCCCTCGAGACTTTCCAATTCTTCAAGTTTGATCAATGAACTTTCTTCTGTTGAGATATGATTGGTGATGAAGACTCTGAGAGATGGTACTGGACCTCTAGCTGCAATACAGCCTCAGACCCGTACATAAGTGCGTAGGGTGTACGTTGAGTGGGAGTTCTAAAGGTTGTCATGTATTCCCACAAAGCTTCTAAAATTTTATCATGGAATCTTCTTTTATTCTCATCAAATGTCTTCTTTAAAATTTGCACGAGTGTTTTATTAAAGGCCTCAGCTAGGCCGTTTGCTCTGGGATAGTAAATCATAGAGTATCTCTAGTCTATCCCATGTTGTTAGACAAAAATCTTTATCTTTGTGCTCTTAAAGGTTCTTACATTATCGAGAATCACTTTGCGTGGTACACCAAAATGGTAGATAATTTTACTTTTAAAGAATCGGAGAACATGTTGTGTTGTAACCTCTCATAACGACACTGCTTCTACCCACTTGGAGAAGTAATCTATAGCGGTAAGAAAAAATCTGTGTCCCTTAAAGGATGGAGGATCTATTAAACATATTATATCAGTTTCCTAACACTCGAAGGACCATGAGGCAACAATTAAATGTAGCACATTTGGAGGTTGGTGCAAGGCCACCCCATGAACTCGATAATGGTGACAGCTTCTAGCTATATCCATGCAATCGAATATCATTTTTGGCCAATAATATCTGAGTCTTTTAATTTTAATTTTCATCTTTGGCTCTGACTAGTGAGCTAGATGCAATCTGATGTGTACATCTTTGACGATATTTTGTGCTTCTGTTCTGCTCAGACATCTCAGCCACATCTGATGAAATGATCTCTTGTCAAGGACATCACTCACTAGAGCATATGACATAGCTCTTTTAGCGATGAGATATGCCTCAAACATGTCTTCTGGAAGCTTTCCAGTTTACAAATTTTCTAGTAATGGCTTGCACAAATCTTCCTTGATGTCAGCAACTACAATCATCATTCCTTATTCTTTTTCGAGCTTGTGTAGATTGTCGAGGTCGATCTGAGATAGAACCCGATGTCCTTGTACTGTAATGTCGATGGAATCCTCCAGTAGACACGTCATTTCCTTAGCTTGTTTCGCTAAAGCGTTGGCATGGGCGTTATATCCCCAAGGAATCTAGTATAGAGTCACAATAGGGATCTGTTCCAGTAATTTCATTGTGTATCGATGGTATTTTGTTAGCCTTAGTTTCAAAATCTTTTATTGTCCAACAATTTGTTGGTTGAAGAGTTGAAAGTCGCCATAGATGGCAATGTCTGTTATATCCATTGAGATTGTCAATTCCAATCTGGTGATCAGTGCTTCATACTCTGCTTTGTTATTTATACATGGCTCTATCAGGTGATAGGAGAATCTTAACATTCTCTGATCTGGCATAATGGAAATCAGACCAATTCCTTCTTTACATAGTATAATTATCTTCGATCCTTTGTCCTTTCTGGCTGATGAAGCCCCATCAAAGTACATTTCCCAATGTCTGACACTAGACAATTCTATTTGTAATATATGTTCATCTAGTAGCTCATAATTTAATGGGAACCTAGTTGAAAGTGGGTGCACTGCGAGGAAATCTGGTAAAATCTGTCCCAAGAGAGCTGATACACCAAAATAATATACTATTTTAAGCACATTAAATCTGTCCCATGAGAGCTGATACACCAATATAATATATTGTTTTAAGCACATTTTTTATGTTTATTTTTGGCGATATTGCACTTTAGAGAAGGGCCTTTTCATGTTTTTTTTGCAGGTATATCATTTTTAGGCATTTGGAGCAAAAATGGCAAAAATGATGAAATTTGGAACCAAAACAGCGAATTTTGGGATTTGGGCGCATGATACGCCAAATCGATGCTTAATGTACTATTTGATAAAGAACTTGTGCATGATGAATTGTTTGACAGAGAACTGTTGCATGTTGTGCCAGATCAACGTATGATGCGTCAGAGACAACTTTTTACAAATTAAGGTGATTTGAGATGAATTTTACGCGAATTTTGAAAGGGACAATTGTTCCACACACCTATTGGAGTAATTCATTACATCTATACACTTCAGAAGGTTCTTTTATGAAGGGATGTTTCTCTTGGATTAAATGACACATCTTTTGAATTCAAAGAAGTTGACTTTTGGAGGGGAATTTTGAATTCTTTTTCAAAAGAGGCAGACCAAAATAAATATAAGACTTGATAGAGTTGGTGAGGATAGGAGAAAGGGAGAGAGAGGGAAAGTTGGCGTGAGAGGCGAGTGGAGAGAAGAGGAGATTTTCTTCTACGGTTGTAAGAGAAGAAGGAAAGTGAGAGATTTCTTCTGCATTACACTTCTAAGAGAGAATTGAGTGGGATAGAAAGGCTTGGAGAGGACTTCTAAGGCTTTGCTTGGGAAGTATTGTGAGATAAGTTGTGTCTTTTCTTTCTTTTATTTTGTAAACTTATTTTTATATATGAAATCTGTGTTTGGTCATATCCTTTTCATGAATTCTGAGTAGTCTTCTTTATCCTTCTCCCAACTTTGAGATATTATTTTGTGAAGGACTGATTTTATTTTTTTACGGATTGAAATGTCAATAATTTGTGATGATTTGAACTTCAATCTTCATTTCCTTTTTGATCTGGCAAATTGGAGTATTAAAACTTGTTGAGAGACATATCTTCTAAAAAGGGATATTATTTCTACAACATAGCGAGAATCACATTAGATTTCATGGGAGTTATGTCATCCATGGGTTTGAATGCAAATAAATAAGGAAATATACTTTGTTGGATGCAGAAGTGGAGATTTTCATTTGAAAGATTAAAATCCCTAATTTAGTCCAGTTGATTGGAAGCTGATGCCAGATTGTTAGCCCTCAGGTGAGGGAGTAGAGAGAGCTCTGGAGTGGCAGCCGGTATCCTCCAGCTTAGCCACGGAATTAGAGACCAAACTCTGGATTAGTCAATGTTCTTTAAAACACTCGAAAGACGATAAAGAATAGGATTGATCTTATTTGGCACAAAACAGTTTATATATGTATTTTCAAATGATTTCAATTTCATCACAATCCATTTACTCATTGTAAAGGGAAAGGATGCTTTCTTAAATTTGAACTTTCCATCAAAACAAAACCTTTATTTTGTTTTCATAATTAGTTCTTAGTTAGTTAACTTTGTTTTTCAATTACATTTTACATAGCATTTACCTTTGTAGTTAATATTCAAACTTCACACTTTACTTTTAATTTTGCATTTTTAAATTATAAAATAATTTCACAAACTTACTTTAAAAATTTTTCAACTTTCCTGTGGGATCGATATCTAGGTCTCCATTAGAGTCCTTTTTTACTTGAGTGATACGTGTACTTGCGTTGATTTTAATGGGGATTTGACAGTTTAAAAAGAGTTTTAAAAGATAAACTATTTTCATCAAAGATATTTTTGTTGGGATTATATTAGACTTTTATTATATATCTGTCGTTCTATAATATTGAAAAATATTTACAAAATTTACACACTAAATATACCCCACCACCCATCAATGTTTTGGTGTCATTGTAGGTGAAGTAACGAAAAGTAGTATTAGTAAGTATTTTATTATTTTTAAATATATAAAAAAAGTGTGTTAGTAGTTTAGTCTTGAACATTTTCTTATTTAAGTGTGTTTGCTTGTTTTTAATTACTTGCCTTTATTTGCTTATGTGTAGTGTAAGATCTAAAAGTTTTGTACCTTAAGATTCTAAATTAGAGAGAACTGTTAGAAAACTTTGAAAACAACAAAAAGGGAAAGATCAATTTAGCAAAATTGCTTGAAATTTAAAAAATGCTGGAAATGAAAGTGAACATCATCAGAGATCTTTAAGAGATTATGCTGATCCTACAGCAGATGAAATTCATTTTAGCATACAAAACTTTGTTGTAGCTGACATTTCATTTGAGCTTAAACCTGGTATTATTCAAATGGTACAAAACAATCAGTTTGGAGGAACACCAACTAAAGATCATAATTTACATCTTGATAGATTTCTAGAATATGTGCTACATTTAAATATGATGGAGTGTCGAGTGATGCTGTGAGGCTTAGATTTTTTTTTTTCATTGAGGGATAAATCTAAGATGTGGTTAAACTCATTAGCAACTAGATCTATCAGAACATGGGGAGATTTATCACAAAAATTTATATCTAAATATTTCTCACATTCAAAAACAGATAAGCTTAGAAATGATATCACATCTTTGTGTCAATTTGAATGGAAATCAATTTATGAAGCCTGAGAAAGATTTAAAGATCTCCTTAGAAAGTGTCCACACCATGCATTGTCAAATTGGTTAAAAATTCAAACTTTTTATAATGGGTTGGTTGGATCTCTTAGATTGATAATTGACACTGCTGCTAGTGGATCATTAATGTCAAAGCCATTTGATGAAGCATATTCATTAATTAAATAGATGGCTACTAATAATTTTTAATGGTCATTTGAAAGCATAAATCCAGAAGGAGTAGCTGATATTCATGATTCTGATGCAATATATGTGTTAGCTGCCCAAGTAGTTGCTATATCGTAGAAAATAGATCAATATGGAATGAATTATTCTCAAACAGCACCTGTGCTTGAGGAAAAGTCATTAGGGAAATGATAGAATCTCAATCATCTTATGAGACGTTAAATGCAATAAATAATCGTTCTATTAACTTTTATGTCAATTATTATAATCCTGGACGGAAGAATCATCCAAAATAGTTAGAGTAACAATAATTTAAATGCTGCAAATCTGCAATGGGGAAACAATGTTGCGAACCCTTTGGGAAAATCCAACAATCAAGTGAATCAAGCTTATAAACCTTATTAACCCCCAAAATTTAATAATTGGCAGAGGAAGGAGAAAAAGCTATCAATGGAAGAATTGATATTGCAAATGGGTAGTCAATTACAACATCAAAGAGCTGCAATCAGAAACATGGAAAATCAATTGAGATGTATTGCTACCGCACTTAGCAATATACTTCCAGGAACATTGTCTAGTGATGTAGAAGTAAATCCTAAAGATCATAACGAAGAGAAAATTAAAGCTATTCAACTGAGAAGTGCAACAAAATTAGAAAATAAAGTTCAACAAGAAGTTGAAGTTGAAAAAGATAAGGTGGAAAATAAAAAATCTGGTGAATATTTTCATTTTCAAGCAGAAAGTCCTATTAAACCAATGAAAATCACTATATAAAGACCACCACTTCCATTTCCTCAAAGATTGAAGCAGAAAATAGAGATAATCAATTTTCAAAATTATTGAAAATTTTGAGGAAATTACGATAAACATACCATTTGCTGAAGCTTTGAAACAAACACTAAGCTATGTGAAGTTCATGATGGATATACTTAACAAGAAAGGAAGTTTGTAGATAATGAGATTGTTGCATTCAGTGAAATGTGTAGCGCTATAATTCAGAAAAGCCTTCTTGAAAAACTTTAAGATCCTGGAAGTCTTACAAATTCCTTGTACTATTGGTGAACGATTTTATGTAAAATCTTTACATGATTTAGGAGCTAGTGTTAATCTTATGTTGTTATCAATTTTTAGAAGGCTGGGCTTAGGAGATATTTCACCTACTACTGTAACTTTTCAATTAGTTGATCATTCAATTACTTATCCTAAAGGAGTCATAAAAAATGTTTTACTGAAGGTTCATAAATTTATCTTTTCTATGAACTTTCTTGTATTAGATATAGGGAAAGATAATAAAATTCCTATAATTTTAGGAAGACCATTCCTAGCCACTAGAAGAGCTTTGATAGATATGCAAAAAGGAGAACTAACTATGTGAGTTAGTGATCAAGAGGTTAAATTTAATATTGTAAAATCAATGAGATACCCTGCAAAAGAACAAGAGATTGAATGCTTAAGAATGGATATTAATGAA
This sequence comes from Phalaenopsis hybrid cultivar, assembly GCA_002079205.1. Lineage (NCBI taxonomy): Eukaryota > Viridiplantae > Streptophyta > Magnoliopsida > Asparagales > Orchidaceae > Phalaenopsis > Phalaenopsis hybrid cultivar. The sequence continues at coordinate 268,533 of JXCR01142333.1, forward strand.
TATTTAAGCCATGAATATTTTAAGAGGACTTTTGAAAGTGAATTTGAAAAGGAATATATGGAATATCAAAATGAGGATAAAATTCCTGATGAATCTATGGAAGTGATTAAAGAGGATTTGGATTATGTTTAGGAAAAATATGAAATGTTAGATCCTACAGAAAATAACAAGAATTTGATTTCATCTATTGAGAAACCTTCTCACTAGAACTGAAAACACATCCTACACATTTGAAGTATGCATTCCTTGGAGATTTATCTACAATATATGTTATATAATCCTCATAATTAACTGATCCACAAGAAAAATAGTTGTTGGAATCTTTGAAATGATATAAGAAAGCCTTTGTATGGACATTAGCTGATTTTAAAGGAATCCATCCTTCAATTTGTGTGCATAAGATTTTGTTAGAAGATCAAGATAAACCAAGATTTGATTCTCAAATGAGACTAAATCTTATGATGAAAGAAGTTATGAAGAAAGAAATTTTAAAATGGTTAAATGCTGGAATAGTTTATCCTATTTTAGACAGTGCTTTAGTAAGTCCAATTCACGTGTTCCAAGGAAAGGAGCTGTGATTGTAGTGAAAAATGAGCTTAATGAATTATTATCAACAAGACAAGTCACTGGTTGGAGAATCTGCATAGGTTATAGAAAATAAAATTCTGCCACCAAAAAGGATCGTTTTCCTTTACCCTTTTTGGACCAGATGTTGGGTAGATTAGCTGGGATAAATATATTTGTTTTTAGATGGATATACCTGTTATCACCAAATACCTATTACTTTAGAGGATCAAAAGAAAGCAACTTTTAATAGTACTTATGGAACATTTGCTTTTAGGCGAATGCCTTTTGGATTATGTAATGCGTCTGCAACATCTCAAAGATGGGTACTTCTTATGCAAGCATTTGATTTTGTAATAGTCAATAGAAAAGGGAATGATAATCAAATTGCTGATCATCTATCTAGGCTAGAACATGAAGGAATACTTGATTTGGAAAAGAAATTAATGAAACTTTTTCTGCTGAATAACTTTATGTTGTAAAAGGATGGGAAATACCTTGGTACGCTGATATTGTAAATTATATTGTTAGTGAAGTTTTACCATCTCGACTGACGAAAAAGCAGGAAAAGAAATTCATTTATGATGAAAGGTTATATTTTTTGGGATGATCCATATTTGTATAAACAATGTAAATATTTAGTAATGAGACCATGTAAGCCTTATAAAGAAATTTAGGAAATTATTCAAAAATGTCATGATTCTGAATTTGGAGGTCATCTTATGAATGATAAAGCTATTTAGAGATGTTAATATATATATATATATATATACATATATATATATATATATATATA
>JXCR01142333.1:270201-309614 GCA_002079205.1 Phalaenopsis hybrid cultivar
TATATATCAAAACATGTGATCAATGTCAGAGAGTGGGTAATATTTTAAAAAGAAATGAAATGCCTCTAAAATTTAACTTGGAAATTGAAATTTTTTATGCATGGGGATTACATTTTGTGGGACCATTTAAATATTTATATGTTGACTGCAGTGGATTGTGTTTCAAAATAGATTGAAGAAATTGATTTACCTAGATGTGATGCTTGGAGTATTTCAAATTTTTTAATAAAAAATATTTTTACAAGATATGAAATGTCGAGAATAATCATTACTGATATAGGGTCTCAGTTTAGGAAAGCAACAGTTGCAAAATAGGTGGAAAAATATAATATAATGCATAAAATTGCAACTGCTTATCATCCCCATACTAGTGGTTTAAAAGAAGTATTTAATCATGAATTTAATAGAATTTTCAAAAAAGTGTTACTCTTAATAAAATGGATTGGTCTGCTAGATTATATACTACATCATGAGCATACAGGATAGCCTATAAGACATCAATAGGAATGTTCTCATATAGATTAATTTTTGGGAAGACTTTTCACTTGCCAGTTGAATTGGAGCATAAAGCTTATTGGGCTATAAAAGAATTCAATTTTAATTTTAAAAAAGATGGTGAGAGAATACTATTGCAATTGAATGAGCTTGAGAAAATTTAGAATGAATCTTACGATAATGAGAGGATTTATAAGTAAAAGATGAAAGAATGGCATGATCGGAAGATAATAAAAAAAAAGTTTGAACTTGGACAAAAAGTTTAATTATACAATAAAAGATTGAAATTATTTTTAGGTCTTTATATAGTCCATGTATTTGACAAAAAATATTTAGAAACATCTTTGCTTACCTAATTTTATAAAAAAAATTGAGAATTTATTGGATCGAAATCAAAACGGCGAAGATTTTGGAGCCGACATTATACACCGAATTCCAGAGAACTTGCACATGATGGGCCGAATTCAAGAGAGCTGGTGGATGATGCACCGTGATGCCAAAAATTACTAAAATGTATAAAATTTTGGTTTATGGCGGGTTCTTCTCCATATAAATCCTAAAAATCGACTCCAAAAATGGGGAGAATGAAGGAAGAGTTACCACTTTTCAAATCCTATGGCTTCCCACTCTTAAAAACTCCGCTATATTTAGAATTTTCAACAAGAGAAAGTTCATTAGTTTTGATGCACAGTAGTAAATGTTCAAATTCTAGTGAAGAAGAGGCTTCTTAAAGAAAGGGGATTTGTGAATTGAGGATTCAGCACACCGAATACTCGAGTGGAAGAGACTATTGTACAAAGGCACTGGGAAGTGCTTTGCTACACTACTGTCGTTGTCATTGTTCCCATAGTAAAAGAAATTTATGCAAATCTTCATGGGATCAACCAAGTAATGATCTACGTGTGAGGTAGGTTTGTGCAATTCACTCCTTCAAGAATAAACGAGATATTTATGGTTGAAAATGTGTCTATCTGCCATTATGCTAATTTTACCCTTACGAGAGATAATATGAATGAACTCTACCACTACCTTATAGATGAAGATGCAAATTGGGAGACCAGACATGAAGGAAATGTAAGTTTTCCCTTATCATTTTTAAATCCAGTTTCAAAAGCCTGACACTTTTTCATTTCGTCAAAATTACTGCCCACCATGAAAATCAGTAAGGAAACTAAGGAGAGTGTCATTCTGAATTATTATATTCAAACTGGAAAACCTTTTATTATTGTCACTATTATTGTGAAATCGATTTTGGGTTTGATTGTCAATGGATTTTCAACTGAAATTTGATATCCATCCACTATTTTCCTACTATTCAGTCAATCGTAAGTACCTTATGAAAGTTGGGAAAAAGTGCTTCTTCCTTGGAAGCTGATGGTTCCTAAAGTCTATTGCAGTTGTATTAGAATGAGAGATGAAAATGATATGAATGTCTGATGGATTAATAATCTCAAAACTCATCACCTGTTCAGCCCTACTACAACTCGAGTACACTTTTGAAGAAGATCAAGAAAATTGAAAAATAGATGTAGAATCTCATGCATGTCATTGGGAATAGTACTGAAATACTAGATCATCTGGATTGGAGACTAATGGTTGAACATACTGTGCGTATTGAAGATGGTTTGATACGTATGTTCAAGAAAAATTCTTGAATTGAGGAGGAAAATTCAACTAATGAAATTCCATATCGATCCTTCTACAACTTATATTTGCACTACTAATCTATGGAAGATATTTAGGAGGTGATATTGAAGATGTTGTTTGAACTTAATTTATGCATGAAACTTCTGTTTAGTATTGTTTGTTTTAGTTATTTTATTGTGTTAGATTACATTTCCTTTATATTGTTGAACAGTCTCTATTTTTATGTTTTGAATTTTGATGTTTAGATTTCAGTGTTAGGATGTTGGTTTACTTCAGAACACTGAATTTGATGTTTGTTGGCTTGAAAAATGTTAGTTTGTAATAGTGTAGATTATATATATAAATGATAGTTTTGTGTTATTTGTGAATGTTTGGTGTTAGTGTGATGTTTAATTATGTTTATAAAGGTTTATTTGAGTCAAATAAAGGTTTACGTAAAGTGGTACGAAGCAGATTTTCACAGAAACTAAAATTTGACGAATTTAAGCTCTGACACATGATGAGCCAGGTTGGCGCATGATGCGCCAAAAGTTTCAACATGATAGATCACCTAGAAAACCATGAAATTGCATGTACAAACTCCAATTTCACTGCTTAAGTCGTCTCCTACTTCAAGACCTTGGTCTTGGGCATCTCATTGTGGGCGAAAGAGAAGGATTCAGAGGCTAAAAACCATAGATTTCATCTTCGCTTGGTAAGAGCTTCACTTTAATTTAGAAATTTTTAATTTTCACCATGGATTTGGGAGATCCAAAATTTGGGACTTTTGATGAAAAAGTTTGAAGAAAACTTAGGGTGAAAAGTTTCTTACCAAATAATCTTGCTCGAGGAGTTTGATTTTTTATTTAGCAATTTATTTGGAATTATTTGAATTTTCATAGAATTTTGAAATAGCTTCCCAAGTTAAGAAAGGAAGGCCATCTAAAGTTTTTGATGCAAAAAAAATTTGTTAATTTGAAAGCCTAGCAAAGTTACAATACTCAAATGATCCAAGAACGGGCATTTGCAAACCTGGGTTGCGAGATCGAGAGACTGATTCTTGCCAGAAACTAGGAAAGATTCTGCTACTTAACTGCCGTAGCAATTGTCCTGATGGTTCAGGAGTTTTTTGCAGACCTGAGGTTCACTACTGAAGATCATATCTTGGTTGGAAGTAAACAAGTCGAATTTACTGCTGATCAGATCAATACTTTTTATGTGTTGAGGGGTGTATTTCTTTATGAATACGCTGTATTTTTTATGACTGATTCATCACTGGATGAAGTGATTGCATTTTTTATTGATAGAATAGGAGAGTGGAAGATTAAGAATAACAAGATAGTTAACTTCCCTATTTCCATGTTGACTATTCAGTCAAAAGTATGGCACCACTTCATTTCTGCCAAGATGTTGCCAACAAATCATTTGGCTGATGTTATGAAAGATAGTGTTGTACTAAATTATTGCATTAAGAACATGAAAGCAATAGATGTTGGTGCACTTATAGTTTAGTATGGTACAAGTATTTCTGGTAGTTCTATAGCTGGTGGTTTGAGTTACCCTGCCCTGATTTTCACTCTATGTGAACAATCGAGAGTAGAGTCCCATTAAAATGAAGAAAGATTACAGCCACATTATCCGATTGGGAGGCATATGATTCAGAGAATTGAATCAATTGTTGAATCTTGAGGTGGAAGAATAGATAGGCCCTGTACATCTGCTACAAGGGCATCTACTTCGCAATCTGCATAACTTGAAGGTATTATGGACCAACTGACGATTCAACAAATGGACATAATTAATATTCAAACTTAGTTGGGAGAGATAGGGGCAAGAAATGCTTATAATGATGAATATCAGCAGAGGAGAGTTTAACATGATATTAATTTGGAAATTACTATGGTAAGACATCTTAGAGGTGAACCTAATGTTGACTTTCCTGCTTGCCCCAGTTTCACTCCATATGCTCCTGTTCATGAAGAAGAAGAAGGAGGAGGAGAAGAAGAAAATTCCAATAATGATGAGGAAGGAGATGATGATTGATTTTTATGATTTTAGTTTATTGTGTTTTGATGTTTGTTTGTTATTTGGATTGTAATGTGTTGAATTTTTATTTGAAACTTTTTGTAGGAAAAACATTCATGTTATGTTCTGAACATAATGATAATAATAACTGTATACTTTAACATTTTCTATATTTTAGTATTTTTTTAATTTTTGTATTTTTGTTTTTAATTCTTAGCAAGTTCTTCTTAATATATTAGGTTTTATTTAATGTTTTAAAGCCAGTATGTAGTTTTACAATTAGTACATGCAGTATACCAGAGCCAAGTTTCATAGTCAGAAATCCTTTACAAGTCAATTTTTATTTTCAAGCATTTACTGTTTTCTTTCACCTACTCAATTTTATATTAAAAATATTTTAAAATCACTTAAAAACTTAATTTTTGGGGAAGAAAAATTTATTTTGAAAAGAAATAAACTAAATTTTATTTTTTCTCAATTAAATATATTCTCAAAATTAAATTAACATGACCTAGGAGATTAAGATTTAACTTTAAATGACTGTAAGTTTGGGGGAAGAAAAATTTATTTTGAAAATAATTAAACTAAAATTTTTTTTTCTCAATTAAATATATTCTCAAAATTAAATTAACATGACCTAGGAGATTAAGATTTAACTTTAAATGGTTGTACTTATGTTTATAAATATTGTGGTAAATTCAGGTAAAAAGTTTTTAATAATGAATGTCAATTCTAAAGTTAATGATATTTGGTATGATAGGATAAGACTATGCTTTTCTATTTAAAGTAAAGGAAGTTGTATTTTGAAGTGTTAAGAAGTTTAGAGTTTCATGTAAGAAGAAAATAATGAGACTTTACAAAGAATCATAGACTAATATGAATTTATAAAGGAAGAAAGGTATAGAGTTTTAACTTTAATAAGAGGATAGTGAAGTTCAAAATTATTAAAGACTATCCAAATATAGTAATCCTAACTTGAAAAAGAAAAAGAAAAAGAAAAGAAAGGATTGAAAAGATCATAAGAGAAAAAAAAAGGAAAAGAAAAGAAAAGAAAAGAAAAGTAAAAAAATAGGAGGGGAGAAGCTTGAGGAGATGCCTAATAAAAAATTAGCTTCAATTGAATCAACTTAAGGAAGGAGCTTCCTTACTTTTTCGAAATTTATATTGGAGTATTAGTAACATTCCTAGTAACGTTTTCATGAAGTTCTTTTTCATATGAATGTTTTAAATGTCCTTAATATGACAAATTGCAATTATTCTTGAAATGAATAGAGATTCAGAAATCTTAAATTTGATTGCTAATTATTCTTAGACTTAGAGTTTGAATTTAAGTTATTAAAGGTTTTTCTTAAGTTTTGATATTCTATTTATTAAACTAAAGTATAGAAGTTATAAGTTAATCTCTATCTTAAGTCATATGTTTTTACATAGTAAAAGTGTCACTTGAGGACAAGTAACATTTAAGTTTGGGGGATTTTGATATACCAAGATAATATATTTTTTTAAGCACATTATTAAAGCTTATTTTTGGTGATGTTGCAATTTAATAAAGGGTATTTTCATGTTTTTGTTGCAGATATATCACTTTTAGGCATTTGGAGCAAAAATGGCAAAAAGGACAAAATTTGGAACGAAACTGCAGTTTTTGGGATTCTGGCGCATGATGCGCCGTTTGAAAGAGAACTGGAGCATGATGCGCTAGAGACAACCTTTTGCAAGTTAAAATGATTTGAGACAAATTTTACGCAAATTCTAAAAGGAACACTTGTTCTACAAACTTATGGGAGTAATTTAATGCATCTAGATACTTTGGAAGGTTTATTTATGAAGGGATATGTCTCTTGGATCAAATGACACATCTTTTGAATTCAAAAGAGTTAACTTTTGGAGGGAGCTTTTTGAGGGGAATTTTGAATTCTTTTTCAAAGGAGGTAGCCCAAAATAAAGAGAAGACTTGATAGAGTTGGCGAGGAGAGGAGAAAGGGAGAGAGAGAGAAAGTCAGAGTGAGAGGCAAGAGGAGAGAAGAGGAGAGGGAAGGTGAGAGATCACTTCTTCATTACACTTCTAAGATAAAATTGAGTGAGATTGTAAAGAGAGAAAGGCTTGGAGAGAACTTCTAGGGATTTGCTTGGGAATGATTGTGAAACACATTGTGTCTTTTATTTCTTTTATTTTGTAAACTTGTTTTTATACATGAAATTCGTGTTTGGTCGTATCCTTTTCAAGAATTCTGAGTAGTCTTCTTTATCCTTCTCCGTACTTTGAGATATGGTTTTATGAAGAATTGATTTTATTTTCTACAGTTTTAAATGTCAATAATTTATGATGATTTGAACTCCATTCTTCATTTACCTTTCGATCTAGCCAATTGAAATGTTAAACTTGTTGAGAGACATATGTTTTAAAAAGGGATATGATTTCTTCAGCATAGGGAGAATCACAATTGATTCCATGGGGATGGGTGCAAATAAATAAGAAAATATACTTTGTTGGAGGCAGAATTGGAGATTTTAATGTGACAGATTAAAATCCATAATTTGGTCCAGTTGATTGGAAACTGATGCGAGATTGTTAGCCCTCAAGTGAGGGAGAAGTTGGAGGTCTGAAGTGGCAGGCAGTATCCTCCCAGCCTAACCACATAATTAGGGACCAAACTCCGGATTAGTTAATGTTCTTTACAACACTCGAAAGTGGGTGAAGAATAAGATTGCTCCTATTTGACACAAAACTGTTTTATATATATTTTGTTTTATATATATTTTCAAATGATTTCAATTTCTTCAAAATCCATAAACTCATTGTAAAGGAGAATGATGCTTTCTTAAATTTGAACTTTCCGTAAGAAAAACTTTGTTAAGTTTTCGTAAGCTTACTTCTAAAATTTATTTCTTAGTTAGTTAACTTTTTTTTAAACTACATTTTACGTAACATTTACCTTAGTTGTTAATATTCAAACATTGCACTTTACCTTTATTTTTATATTTTTAAATTATATAATAATTTCAAAAACGTACTTCAAGGATTTTCCAACTTCCCTGTGGGATCAATATCTACGACTCCATTAGAGCCTAAGCAATACGTATACTTGCGTTGATTTTAATGGGGATTTGACAGTTTATAAAAAGTTTTAAGAAATAAACTATTTTCATAAAAGGTATTTTTGTTGGGATTATATTACACGTTTATTATATATTTGTCATGTATAATTTTGAAATATTAAAAATTATTTACAAAATTTACACACTAAATTCACCCACCATGTATCAATAGCACGAAGGGGAACAAAAGTTATATTAAATTGCAATGAAATTATCGACCATCTTGCTAAACATCTGAAAAGTGTTGGTCAGGTCATCAAATATTGTAATGAAATAACTTTCCAAATAAGATTAATTTTATTAGAAAGCATTTAATGACTAAGCTTTCGGACAACGAAAATTAAAGCTAGATAATGCTTCTCAGTAGGTCGATACTTTACCTTCATCGGTATTAGATGATGACTCAAGTAGTAGAGTGTGTTTTCCTTACCATCATCATTGACCTGAGCTAAAAGGACTCTGAGAGAGTCATCTAAGGCTGCGGTATAAAGTAGCAAAGGTCTTCTCGGGATAGAGGCTGCCAAAATAGGAGGTGTCATTAAATATTGCTTAACTTCCTCAAAGGCCCGTTGACATTTCTCTTTCCAAATGATGTTGACGTCCTTTTTAATTAATGCCAAGAAGGCCTGACACCTACTTAAGAGATTAAAAAAAATACATCTCAGATATGTCAACTTTCCTTAGAAGGAACGTACTTTTTTCAAGGTTTTGGGAGGTGGCATTTCTAAGGTTGCTTAAATCTTATCTGGGTCAATCTTGTTTCCTTGACAACGAACAAAGAATCCTAGAAATTTCTCGAAGGTGATTTCAAAGGCACACTTTAAGGGATTGATCATAAGATTATATTATTGTAATCTTTCAAACACAATCCTCAAATCATACAAATGGTTAATTTTCTATTTAATTTTGATGACCAAGTCATCCACATAACATTCCACTTAGTTGTGAATGAGTTCAACCCAAATGACATTGCTGTGTAGCATAAAATTTCAATCGACGTTATGAATTTTGTAAGTACTGCATCCTCTAGAGCCATCTTGATTTGGTTATATCCTGACAATCCATCCATGAAGGAGAAAATCTCATGTGTCCATGCGATGTCCACGTTTATTTCTGGTATCGGTAACAAACACTCATCTTTTGGACATGCCTTATTTAAATCCCTGAAGTTGACACAAACACAAATTTTTCCATTCTTCTTCTTGACTGGCACAATGTTGGGTAACCAAGTAGGGTATTGCTCTTCTCTTACAAACTTAACATCTATTAACTTATTTACCTCAGCAATGACTTGTTGCTCTATCTCAAGGCACATTCTTCTGGGAGCTTTTCTATTGGGGTTATATCTCTATCTATTCCGAGTTTATGAACTGCAACTTCTGTTGATAGCCCTGACATTTCATCATAGCACTAGATGAAGCAATCTTTAAATTCTGATAGTAACTTTATCAGTTCTGAGGATTCTTCCTCGTTGAGTGGAGAACATATGAAGGTAAATCGGGGCTACTCCTTAGTTGTGAGGTTGACTTCTTTCAATTCATCAACTATTGACTTTATTTCTTATTCAAATTCTTGTGGGGCATCTTCTATCAACTAATCCTCAGATTCATCCTCCACAATAAAGAAATCCTCTTTCGATCTTCTAGTAACAACCATGTAAAATCCTGAGTCATCGACTTGTCCTACAGTGCCAAATCCGAGACCATCTTTTGATTCAGGAGTTCAAATTTTAAAATTCCACAATTTCTTAGAAAGTTTACCTTATCCTTTGGAAATTTCTTAAGCACATACCACTATTGGATTAACTTTTGTACACAAGGAGAAAAGTAACCAAAAGGTAATTCCATTACTTCATTAGAATTCTCTTCCAAATTTACATGATTTTCAGAATTAGTAGAAGGGAAAGCACGATAAAGCTTAATTAGCTTTAAAACAATACTACAGACTTCCTTGACCTCTAAACTCTCAACCATTTGAGGCAGTAAGGGTCATATCATTCACATACTGCTAGCTCCAAGCTCCATATTATGGCGAGTTCAAGTTTTCTTGTGTGTCAAGTTATGGTGCCAAATCAGATGTCCCTATGGTTGTATTTCTTTAAATGTTGTGGGGCATGTTAAAGTTGATTAAAGCGACAACGGTTAGGATCTCACGATTCCCTAGTTCTGGTATCATTATTTTCTATTGGATTCACTTAGTCCAAATGAATTTACTAAACTCAATTTAATGAGTTACATACTTTCATTTAAACCGTGGGAAGCCTCGTTAGCAACCATATGTCACCTCCTTCAAGAGATTCCTGAACATCCGATAGAGACGTCTAAATTTAGTTGCAATTGTTATTTTGTGATGTTTGTGATTAAATTTTGAGTTGTCCTATATTTTGAATGTTGTGGCGAAGATTTTTTTTTTGTTTAATTTTAGATTTGGTTTTGATTTTGTGTTTTCATGCAGGGTGACATTGTTGTTTAACATGCAGGTTTGTGTTTTTTGTTCATACATGCAGGTGAGTAAGTACAGCAACGTACTGAAAAGTAAAGTATGGGAAACTTTAAAAATGTAGGTAAGTAAATCAAAAGCAAAACATACCTGGATGGTCTTCCCATCATCTTCAACTGAAAATCAAAATGTATGCGAGAGCATTTATGTATTAAAAGCATTTTAACTAGAACAAGCAGATAAGGTTTTGGTGATCTACCAAATCCTAAATCATGTCTTGGTGAGCCCATTTTATTTAATTTGAGGATGATTTCATTAAGCAAAACACACTAAGTTTAGTAGACCTCTGAGGTGTCCAGAAGGTTAGGAGGAAGAAGCAGGTCGATGCTTCACTCTCCCCGCCTGGTGCAATGCCTCAAACTCATTTAAACTTATTATGTTGCTTAATAATTTATCTTGTAAATACCTCTAGTATTCAGTGAACATCGATGTTTCAATTATCCCTAAGAGTAGGGTGATTATCAATTGTCATTTAATTTGAGAATTATGTGGGTGAAGACCCTAAAAGGGGCAAGTTAATATTTTTAAGACACTTAGAAAATTTTAGATTTAACTTGAGCTTGTAGTGTTTTAAAGGTGTTCAATTTCTAGTTACATTCACTTTTCTAATTCTCATTTAGCCAAATTTGATTTAGCCTATGTCACTATTAAGCCCTTAAAACCTTGGTGTATACATTAATAATTTTTAAAATAAATTGAATTTTAAGTGTTAATAATTCATTATCAAAACATTTTAATGTCATTTGAACACCAAATAGGGGTATTAAACTAGTGACTTATTAACATCCAAAATCATACCCCTAAATCTAAGATCATTTAATTTGATAGACTTCCAAATTTAAAAATTTTAGAAAATTGCAAATTTATCCTTTAATTAAGAAAAGTGAAATTGGTTTCTGCCAATTAATTCCTTGTGTTTTAATCACCTGAAAATGTTAATTAAGACCAAAGATTGCCCATTTCCCTTTCTTGAATTAAGCCTAAATGTCAATTAAGACAAAATTTCCAAAATTATACATATGCCCATAAGGCTCTATCACTTCATAATTCATTAAATTTAATTCAAATGAATTTAGAATTTTTATCCTACCTCACTAATGGGTCAATTACGACATTAGAGGAGAAAATGTTATCTTTCAAAATTTAATTTAATTTATATGATTATTTACATATAAAAATACAATTTTTCAAAGAAAAATCAATAACTTGATCAAGGCAAAGCCTAATCACTTGAATTATTTAATAAAAGTACACTTAGACTAGAGAACCACTTAGACCAAATTTCACAATTTTTTGAGTTTTATTTGAATTATCATAATTATTTTAAGTTCTCGAGTATTAATTAATTATAAAATATTTTAAATGTGGAGAATTAAGTTTTACATTTTTATTTATTCTCTTTGAGGTAAAAAAGCTCAGAGAAATAAATTTTATATTTTTGTGATTTTTCTTCGAATTATTAGAATTATTTTAGTGTGAAATTAAGAAAAATCCTTATTTTAGTATTTAAAAAAATTATTTGTAAGCTTTAAAGTTCAATATCTTCACTTATAAAAATAGGAAAAATAATCCAATTGTACCTAAGGGCTTAGGAAATAATTTAGAACAATTCCATGAGTTTTATTAATTTTTTTATTTTTAGTAATTTTTCATTATTTAAATATTTAAAATATGCTTAAAAATGAAATTTTATTTTAATTACAAATTTAATTTTCAAAAATTTATCTCACCACAGAGAGCTCCCAAAACCAATTTAATAAAATTTTGAGTTGAATTTTAATTTTTATGATTATTTGAGTGTTAAAAATGTCATTTAACTTAGAAAATCAAATTAAGTTATCAAATGAACTCCAAATGTTTTGAATTTTTTATGGAGAGTCCACTAATCTTTAAATTATAGTAGAAACTTAAAAGCAAGTCATTTAGATGTTTATTTTTCCCAAATGAATTTCCTTTGTGTTTTAGGGTTTTGTGTAATTTAGGAGTGTTCTTAATGACTTTACCCAGAAAAATTTTTTCCTAGAGTTCTCTAGTCACAGTGAACCTAATAAAATTTTCTTGGATTTTTCTAAACAACATGATAATTATTATAATCAATTCTTCAAATCAAATCCATAAACTTCAAAAATATAGATCTCTATCTCGGGGTTTTTTCTGACTTCAGAAAAATCAGAGAATATCCCCCATGACAGAGGCAATAACATGCCAAAATATCAAGGCATGGTGAAATACTTGAATGCATGGAGAATCAAGATACTTAGAATAGTATTTAATTAAATAAAAATAAAATATACATCAAATAAACTTCAAACCATCTCCACATTGTTCTCCTCTGTTCACTGAGTAGTAGGATATTTTTATTTTATTTTTGTGATTTTTCTATGCAAATATATGATTTTTCAAAGTTATGGGCATTTAAATAAATATAAAAAATCCCTAATTTTCTTTTTAAGTGACACTGCGCCGCGTCAAACTACAACGGCTCTGAAGCTCCATGCGGCATTCTCTACTTCAACACCGTCATCCACCTCAGCGTTGACTCGGCCCGTAGTTCATGTAGGAAGGCGCTGTCCGACTCGATTTCGTCAGTTCATCTGATACATGCTTGATCAAACAGCTCTCCGTCATCTTCCATGATAGCCAAAAACCCATGACCGTAAACCTTAAAAGCTTAAGATCTCACTTATTTCTCAATTGAACTTGTTCGGGTTTGATCTTATAGACTCGTGTAAGTGAGACAAACATATTCATACGGTAAACATGCCATTAAGTTGGATTTATGGAAGTGTAGAATCAAAACAAGCTCGTGATAGTGGGGAGATTTATACTTTTGCTCTGAGAAGGTAAGCTTCAATAAGAGGTGTTTGATATGTTTGTGGAGGTCAAAGGAAGCTAGGGAAGAAGCCTCTTGTTGTGGTGAAATGCCTAGACCCAAACTCGATCAAGGCCAAATTTGGGTGTTGATCAAAGTCTAATGTAGAGGCTCTCTATGAGGGGGCTTAGGTGGGAGAACTTCCCTCTCAATGAAGGGATGGTGTGGGTGAGTTTATTTGATATTGAAGGAGTCTCAGAGAGTGTCATGTTTCTACGTTAATTTTCAAGTTCAAACTTAGGGTTGCACAAAGGGGAATTAGGGCAAGAGGACAGTGGAGTTGAGCTTCTCTATGCTGTGGGGGGAGTTTGGAATCAATTGGACAGAGTTTCATTAAAGTTGGTTTCGGCTTCTTGTCTAGCTGTGGGTGATGTCTGCTTAAATATAGGAGCCATGGGGCATTAATTGGGATAGCAAGTGGGTTAGCCCAACTGCTTAGGTGGAGGGAAGAAGGCTTCAAGCCTCCAATTGGATTGGAATAGCTTGGATGGGCTTAATTGGGTGTTTGACCATTTTTTGCCTTCTCGAGTTCGTGTTTTCTAGTGACCCAGGTGGTGGCTCGCCAAAATTCAGTCACTTCTTGGCTCAGGGAGGTCAGATGGTGTTTAATTATAATTTACTCCCATAGGAAAGCAATGATGGAAGAGTTTGTGGTTAAGGGATCACTTAATTTAGGGATCCATTGATCCATAGCTTGTTTGCATGGGCCAAAAAGGTTTAGCCTGGTCAATAGAGTGTGCTTAGTGGTTGTGGAGTCATCAATTTGGTGGCTTTAAGATGGTTAGGTCAATTTTGGTGCATGGGCTCAATTTGGGTTCAAATGACCAAAGGTTGGATTATGGCTTGGGTTTGGATAGCCATGACTTTAAGCCTAATTGATTAACCAAAATTGTGTAGATGATTGTAATGATGGTCTTTGTTGATGGATTGAAATGATGTTGAGTTCAATTTGGGCTTAAATTTGAAGGATTTTGAAATTTTGGTCAATCTGAGGATGTTGGGCTAAATCTAAATTGATTGTTGAAGATGGTCTATGGGAACATCATGAAGATTTTTTAACATAAATTGGGTATCAATTTTGGGGTTGGGGCATTCAATTTGGTGGAATTTGGGGACATAGCCAATTTAGGGCAAATTTGGGGATTTTTAGGCTTGAGTTAAAATTGAATGCCATTAAAGCTTTGCCAAGGCTAATTAAAGGTCAAGTTTGATGTGTCGATTGTTATTAAGATTTTTCAACATAAATTGTGGCAAATTGAGTAGGTTATGGGGTTCCATTCGGTGGGATTAAGTCGTAGGGCCAAAATTGAGGGCTTGACTTAGATCAAAATTGGGCTCAAAGCATGGGCCAATTAGGCTTGTATTGGGTTTAGGTTGGTCATATGAGAGGTGAATTTGAGTTTAGGATTGAAATTGGGAGAAATTGAGATCCAATTGATGGACATTTGGGATAAATTTGGGAAAGTTGGGCCTTTAAAGACAATTTGGGGGTTTTAGTCAAAATGGTAAAATTAGTCAAATTCGGTTCAATTGGAGGGTCCAAATTGGTTTTGGAGACATTTGATGTTATTTTTGAGGTTTTGGGAAAGTTTGGGGTGCCAAGGGTATTTTTGTAATTTTGGCATTTTGCGGGTGGTTTTGGGTAATTTGGGTATTATCAAATGGTTTGAAATGATTTTTGAAAAACTATGGATATTTTTGGTGAATTTGAGGATTTTGATCAAATTTGGGATTCCAAGGGTATTTAGATAATTTAGTGGGTTTTGGGGCAAAAGGCCACGTTGGATATTTTTGGTAGAATTGGGCTACCAACCACCATATATGAGCTATGAACAATTGGAAATCCCATTTCGGTCCTCTATGTTCTGGTCTTAGTTAAACCATAGCCCAGGGCTAGTGGGTTTAAGGAACCATCTACATAAGTCTCTCAAAAGATTAAGGGATCAAAGTCAAGAATTTTTTGGTTCAGGGTTGTGAGTGATTGTGGGTGAGAGTGAGTGCAAGTGAGTGAGCAAGCTCCAAAATAACACCCAAAGTCAACCCTAAAGTCAATCGGTCCTATGGGGCCTCATCTTGAGCTTCCTCATACCAACCCCAACTACTAAGTGCTATAGGTTAGGACCAATATGTGAAACTTCAAGTTAAGCAAAGAAGAGTGTAGAATTTCTAATGGTTAGGGTTCATTTTCTAATTTTCTAGGAATAGTCAACAGGAAAGTTCTATGGCTACACCCTAGGCTACTAAAGAGGAAAAGCTAAACCTCAACCAAAAGTGAGGTCAACAAATGGACCCCCAATAGGTGTGGTATGTTGGGCAATCGCACCGCGCGTATTGGCGTTGACCGATGAGATCAAGAAAACCAATACAGACTCTTTTGTCAATAGACCTAAAAGTAGGTGTAGAAGTGTGTGTGCTGTTTGTTTCCGCTGGGGAATTAGTAAGTGAATATCTGATCAACGTCGAGGATTAAGAACTCTGTTTGGGGATTGGAGAGTGGGTGTTGAGTTAGTATTTAGGTGATGACCTCAAAGATTGAGAATATGATGCCATGGTGGTGGTCTTATTCCTATCTCAAAATGTGTGAGTAGAGAATTGGACATCATGGATGGGGTCTTACACCAATCTCAAAGGTCTAGGTAGAGAATTGGAAGTAATGGAGGGGGCCTTACACTAACCTCAAAGATGTAGGTAGAGAATTGGAAGCCATGGAGGGGTCCTTACACCAATCTCAAAACGTTGAGAATAGAATGAAATGTTCCATAAAGGGGAGTCTTAATCCTATCTTGAAGATGTAGGTACAGAATTGGAAGCTATGGAAGGGGCCATACACCAACCTCAAAGATGTAATTGGAGAATCGGAAGCCATGGATGGGGCCTTACACCAATCTCAAAATGTTGAGAGTAGGATTCGATGTTCAATGAAGGGGAGCCTTACTCCAATCTCTAAGATGTAGGTAGAGAATCGTAAGCCATGGAGGGGGCCTTACACCAATCTCAAAAGGTTAAGAAAAGGATGCGATGTTTCATATAGAGGAGCCTTACTCCTATCTCGAAGATGTACGTAGAGATTTGGAAGCCATGGAGGGGGCTTACACCAATCTCAAAAGGTTGAGAATAAGATGTGATGTTCCATGAAGGGGAGTCTTACTCCTATCTCGAAGATGTAGGTATAGAATTGGAAGTCATGGAGGGGGCCTTACACCAATCTTGAAGATGTAGGTAGAAAATTGGAAGCCATGAATGGGGCCTTACACCAACCTCGAAGATGTAGGTAGACAATTGGAAGCCGTGGAGGGGGGCCTTACACCAATCTCGATGATGTAGGTAGAGAATTGGAAGCCATGGAGGGGGCCTTACACCAATATCAAAAGGTTAAGAATAGGATGCGATGTTCCATAAGGGGAGTCTTACTCCTTTCTCAAAGATGTAGGTAAAGAATTGAAAGCCATGGAGGCGGCCTTACACCAACCTTGAAGATGTAGGTAGAGAATTGGAAGCCATGGAGGGGGCCTTACACCAACCTCAAAGATGTAGGTAGATAATTGGAAGCCGTTGAGGGGAGCCTTACACCAATCTTGATGATGTAGGTAGAGAATCAGAAGCCATGGAGGGGGCCTTACACCAATCTCAAAAGGTTGAGAATAGGATGTGATGTTCCATAAATGGAAGTCTTACTCCTATCTCGAAGATGTTGGAAGAGAATTGGAAGCCATGGAGGGGCCCTTACACCAACCTCAAAGATGTAGGTATAGAATTGGAAGCCACAGAGGGGGATGTAGGTAGAGAATTGGAAGACATGGAGGGGGCCTTACACCAACCTTGAAGATGTAGGTAGAGAATTGGAAGCCATGGAGGGAGCCTTACACCAACCTCAATAGGTTGTGAAAAGGAAAATAGTGTTTCGGTATTGGCCTCGAGGACAGGAACGTAGTGCAGAAATTTTGTGGTGTTGAATTCGTAAATGTGTGTCATGTAAGAAGGTTGACATTGGTGAGGAAGATGTGTAAAATATTGTGAGGTTTTATGCAGAATGTGAAGTTTCGGAAGGATATGAACAGAACTGGTGCAAACAAGGATAGTCGTGCTGTGCGAGCAAAGAGCAAAGAGACCTCAAAATCGAGAGATTCAACTCGACATGCTTATTTTCTTTTCTTTTGAATCCTCATAGTGTCTATTTCTGGTCGGGCAAGCTCCTGATCGAGCCAACTTACTAAGCCATGCTCCAAGACAAGAGGTCCTTTTGCATGTGCTTAGAGGTGCAACCCTCCCATAGCTCGTACGACAGTAGTTCTTCCAACTCCAGGTCTGATCTAAATCAGTATGGAATTTTGATGTCATCCACCCGTCGGATAGTCATAGACACCCTACGGTTTCGTAACCCTTGGATGCAATATTTGGCGATGTCTACTTCATTTCTTTTAAAAACAAGCACTAAACATACATGTAACGGAACCTCCTCGGTGCCTTTGAACTCACCGGGGCCGATGATATCTATTTCCTTTCCAAATAAAATGTTACTTTTGCTCATGAAAGAGACCTTACAGAAAGATCTGATAAAGTCATGATGGTCAATATGCGGGGGTATGTAATCGCCTTCATCATATATATTGATGATACAGCTGTTGGGGATACAGACAACTGGAAGTATGCTCCATCGGACCATTCTCTTAATCATCCAATTATCATAGGAGTTAGTGGATCTACCTGATCATGTCTCAGAATCCCAAGAGGATTTCCTTATCTGTCTTTAGTGAAGTTGTAACAGCAGCCACACTGTATGGTGATCCTGCCCTTTCCATGCATCCACTTTTGTGGCTCAGAATAGGTTCTTTCTATCAGCAGGTCTGCTCGACCCCTACCAGTTAGATAAAAAATACAGTCGAGAATACTTCTCTCATCATTTTAGGAGAAGACCCTGGAATATAGCTCCAAGCCTTCTAGTATATTAATGAACCTTCCTTGAACTTCTTCATAGAATTCAAAATCTCATTTGTTTACTTCACTCATTTTGTAGTATTTTGCCATGCTGATGATTGGTGGCTGTCGAGGATGTTCCCTCATTTCAATATCATTGGGAATCCAAGCTGGTGTTGTCCCTGTATGCAGCAGAGCATACGAATCTATGTCCAACGGAATATATGGCTCTGTATCTAATGGACATATGGTTCCCCCATTAGGTGAACAGCGGTCTGAAATCCTTCATCAGTGGACGCGTACTCCTCCAAAATACTGTAGCACTCCAGGTGGAGGATGTTGCAGTCTGGGCACTCCACAAATTCCCCTATAGCCGATGTGCGTGCAGGTATGTTGGCATTGAATGTCAGGCAACCCGTACAAAGAGCATCTAAACCTGGAGGTATCTCCGACTCTGTAACAAATCTGGACTTCATCATCTGTAGCAGGTAAACTGGAAGAGGTCTCTCTGATGCATGGATCATAGATATTCCCCTAAGGAATTAGGGTGAGCAAATTTTATGCATCCTTCTGGCGTCTTTTTTCTTTGCGTAAGAAAGCCCTATGTTTTCGGCAGTTAGTGTTTCTGTGTTGAGTTCTTAGCAGTGGTGCATCTGACAGTCTTTCATCATTGGCAGTGACTAAGTCTCTGGTCGGCGTAGCTATCATAGATGGTAGGCGACTTGTTCCCTCCTTCGGGTCTTGCTGTACTATCACATTTTTCCCCTTCAGTGAGGATCTATCTTTGGTATTGAACCTTAGCAGCGATGGTAGCCCTTCCATTTTCTAGCAGCTAACCACGTCCATCAGGGGACCCTCATAATCCATGTCGACTTGACTAAAGTCCATGTCGAATTTTATGGTGCCGCCCTGCGGCACCCTTTCCTTGTTGAGTGTGAGGTTCCAGCCATCTTTAAAAGAAAAGATCATCCTCTGGCCTGACATTTCTCTACCGAAGACAAGAAAAATATCAGTGAGCTGAAACTTAACGAGAACAAGAACAAATCAAAGTATTTATTAAATAAAACTTCAGTTTATGTTATTGAGAACATTATTTATTTATGTATGTATTTTGCTTAATCTAGTAGAACATCAAATTTAAAAGAGAGTAAATTGAAGTGTATAATTTCAAAAATTTTGATTAAATTGAGGTTAATTTTATTACAAAATTTTTGGACCCGGTCACAGTCGTTTGGCCAAATAGATAACCCTAGAACAATCAAAATTTCAAAATTTTAAATCAAGCGATGTCAAGCAATGTCAGGTTGCGTAGTATGTCTTCTGGTATCATCCATTGATTGGCAGCATGGGTCTCTCACCACAAAAATCTAATAGCTGGTAGGCTCCTCCTTTGTAGACATTTTCTATGACAAATGGTCCCTCACAAGTTAGCTCGAATTTTCCCCCTATCTTACGGCGTGCAAGAATGGGTCTTTTAAGCACGAGGAAAAGGTCACCAACTTTGAATATCCTTAGGCGGACAAATTTTTAAGGAGTTTGCACCATCTTTGCCTGGTACAGTACCAAATGTTGTTGTGCTTCTAGTCGTTTTCCTTTAAATCTCTCCAGTTCTTCAAGTTTAAGTTTTGCACTTTCTTCTGTCGTCAGTTGATTAGTGACATCGACTCTGAGAGATGGCATCTGAACCTCTAACTGTTGTACGACCTCGGACCCGTACATGATCATGTAGGGTGTTCATTGAGTGGGAGTCCTGAACGTCGTTCAGTAAGCCCACAAAGCTTCTAAAATTTTTTTTGTGCTAATCTCTTTTATTTTCATCCAGTGTCTTCTTTGAAATCTGTACCAATGTCTTGTTGAAGTCTTCAACCAATCCATTTGGCCTTGGATCGTAAATTGTAGAATATCTCCAATATATCCCGTGCCATTTGACGAAATTGTTGATTTTGTACTTTTAAAGGTTGTCTGATTGTCAGACATTATTCTGCGCGAAGCCCTAAAATGATAGTCGACTTGGCTTTTGAAGAATTGAAGGATGTGTTGTGTCGTAACCTCTCATAATGGTATTGCCTCTGCCTATTAAGAATAGTAATATGTAGCGGCAAGTATAATCTGTGTCCTTTTGAATATGAAGGGTCTATTGGACCTATTATGTTCGTGCCCCAACACTCGAATGGCCATGAGGTGATAGTTGGGTGTAGCACATTCAGAGGCTGGTGCAAGACCACCTCATGCACTTGGCACTAGTGAAATCTTATTTTTGTATCCATACAAATAGACATCATTGCTAGTCAATATTATCCGAGTCTTTTGTTCTTAATTTTCATCTTTAGCCCTGAGTAGTGAGTGCCACACAATCTGGCATGTACTTCCTTAACAATATTTTGTGCTTCTATTTTTCTTAAACATTGTAGCCATATCTAATTGAATGATATTTTATAGAGGACCTCGCCTATTAGAGCATATGACATAGCACTTTTTGTGATATGGTGTGCAGCTGACTTGTCGTTTGACAGCTTTCTATTATGAAAATATTCTATTAATGGGTTGCACCAATCTTCATTATTATCAGCAACCGCAACCATCATTTCTTTTTCTTTTCCAAGCTTATGTAGATTGTCGAGGTCAACTTGAGACAAAACTTGTCTTCCTTTTACTGTAATATCAACAGAATTCCTGAGGAACATGCCAGCTCCTTAGCAAGTTTTGTTAGAGCGTCAGCATGGGCATTATCTCCCATAGAAATCCCATAAAAAGTTACACTCGGAATCTGCTCTAGCAGCTTCATTGGGTATCGGTGATATTCCACTAGTCTTAGCTTTAAAATCTTATATTGTCTGGCGACTTTCTAAATGATGAGTTGAGATTCACCGTAGATGGCAATATATGTTATATCCATTGAGATTGTCAACTCCAATCTAGTAATTAGAGCTTCATATTCTTCTTCGTTGTTGGTGCATGGCTCTGCCAAGTGATAGGAGAACCTTAGCATGCCCATATCTGGCGTGATGAAGATCAAATTGATTCTTGCTTTGCCTAGTATAACTATGTCTAATCCTTTGTCTTTTCTTGCTGATGAAGCTCAGTCGAAGTACATCTCCAAGTGTTGCGCACTGGAGAGTTCTATTTGTAATATCTGTTCATCTGGAAGTTCATCATTAAGTGGGGACCCAGTTGGCTATGGGTATCAGCGAGGAATTCTGCTAAAATCTGTCCTTTGATAGCATGGAGAGGAACAGAAGTTATATCAAATTGCAATAAAATCGTTGACCATCTTACTAGACGTCCCGAGAGTGTTGGTCGAGTCATCAAATATTGCAACAGATTAACTTCCAAGATTAGGGTAATCTTATGAGAAAGCATGTAATGTCTAACCTTTTGGGCGGTAAAAATGAAAGCTAGACAATGCTTCTCAATCGGTGGATACCTTATCTCCGTCACTATTAGGTGCCGACTCAAGTAGTAGAGTGTGTTTTCTTTACCCTCGTCATTGACTTGGGCTAAGAGGGCTCCATGAGAGTCATCTAAGGCAGCGGTATAAAGAATCAAAGGTTTCCCTGGGATAGGGGCTGCCAAAATAGGATGTGTCATTAAATATTGCTTAACGTCCTCAAAGGCCTACTAGCATTTCTCTTCCCAAATGAATTTGGCATCCTTTTTAATTTATGCAGAGAAGCGCTGACACCTACCTAAGAGATTAGAAATAAAGCATCTTAGATATGCCAACTTCTCTTCGAAGGAACGTAGTTGTTTTAAGGTTTTGGGTGGAGACATTTCCAAGATAGCTTTAATCTTATCCGGGTCGATCTAAATTCCATGAGGACGGACAATAATTCCAAGAAATTTCATGGAGTTAACGCCAAAGGTGCACTTTAAGGGATTCATTTTATGGTCATATTGTCGTAACCGTTCGAAAATGATCCTTAAATTGTACAAATGGTCTATTTTTAGTTTTCTCTTGATGACCAAATCATCCATGTAGTATTTCACTTGGTTGAGAATGAGATCATTAAAAATCTTTGTCATTGCACGTTGTATGTCGCTCCGGTGTTCTTCAACCCAAATGGCATCACTGTGTAGCAGAAAATCTTAATAGGTGTTCTGAAGGTTGTAAATTCTGCATCCTCGAGAGCCATCTTGATTTGGTTGTATTACGACGACCCATCCATGAAGGAGAAAATCTCATGTGTTGAAACGATGTCCACCATCATTTCTGTTATCGGTAATGGGAATTCATCTTTTGGACACGCTTTATTTAAATCTCTGAAGTCGACACAAACATAGATTTATCCATTTTTCTTCCTAATTAAAACAATGTTGGCTAACCATGTGGGGTATTTCTCTTATTTTACAAAGTTAGCGTCTATTAATTTCTTCACCTCGGCGATGACTTGCAGCTCAATTTCGAAACGCATTCTTCTAGGAGCTTATTTTACTGGGGTCATATCTTTGTCCACCCCGAGTTTATGAACTGAAACCTCTAATAACAGTCCTGAATTTCATCATAACTCCATGCAAAGCAACCTTTGAACTTTGTTAATAGTTTAATCAACTCTAAATATTCTTCATCGTTGAGTAGAGAACTTATAAATGTAGGTCGGGGTTGGTCTTCATTCCCGAGGTTAATTTCCTTCAATTCTTCAATAGTTGATTTAATTTCCTCCTCAAATTTTGGTGGAGCATCTTCTATTAGCAGATTAGTAGAGGCATCCTCCATATTGAGGCAATCCTCTCCTGATTCACTAGTAACAACCATGCAAAATTTTGAATCATTGACTTGTCCGATTATACCAAATTTGAGACCATCTTTTGAGTTGGGAGTTCAACTTTTAATATCCCATAATTTTTTAAAAAGTTGTAATTTATCTTTCGACATTTACTTTGGCAAATGCCCCTGTTGAATTAACTTTTGTACACAAGGCAAAAAGTAACCAGAAGGAAATTTCATTAATTCATCAGGTTATCGTCCAAATTTAAATGGTTTTTTAGATTAGTAGGAGTAGAAGCACGATACAACTTGATCGGCTTTGAACCAGTTCTACGAACTTTCTTGACCTCTAAACTCTCAACCTTTTGAGGGAGAACTGGAGTAAGGGTCATAGTGTTCACAAAGTGGTTTATCCGATCATCACATATTCACTTTTCTCCACATCTTCTAAAGATATCTCGTACTGAGGTTTCCTCTATTTTGTTAACATTATTTCATCTTCAAAACACTCTTCATCACCAATGTTGACTATTGGCCTAGTCCATTCAACAATTGAGTTGACTTCTCATCGTCCACGTCCCCGGCCTTGATCCTCGGGTGTGGAATGAAAAGAACCCCCACCAACTTATCGTAAAAGAGTGGTGGAAGATCTCTGAAGTGGAGTTGAATGTCTTCCTCTTTGTGATTCTTCTAAATCTTCACTTTTATTGGTCATAATTTCACAAGAGAAGATAGTTTTATTTGGAGGCGCGTAGTAGGCGGCACCTTCATTAATACCAACTTCATGAACTAAAAACAATTGTAGATCTCCCTTGATGCAACTTTCTTGTCCCTCTTTGTAGTACTTGATGCACTGATATAGAGACGATGGAACCATGTTGTGTTCGTGAATCGATGGTCGACCAAGTAGAGCATTGAAAGAGGTCTCAGCATTGATTATGTGGAACTTAGCGGTTGTCACTAGTTCTCTAAGCTTCATAAGCAATGTAATGGATCCAAGAGCTCTTTCTCCCTTTTGGTTGAATCCTCTTAACGTCATTTTATAAGCCGTAAGTTCCTATGATTCAATGTCCAAATAAGCCAATGTCCATAGACTCATCAATTTGAGTGATGCTCCATGATCTACTAAAACTCTGGACAACACAAATCTGCTAATATTAACGAAGATATATATTGAACGATTATGGTCGGTGGTACCAAGCAGTAAGTCTTCATCTGTGAAGGTTAGCCCAAACTATTCTTACAATGAGCAAACTTCTTTGAAGGATGTGCTGGCCAACTGAGCTAAGCAATTCTCTGGGTCAAGCAAAGCTGTAACCAGAGAGTCTCTCATTTCCTTTGACAGGATCAGAGCACCGTAGATGCTTACCTGGCAACTTCCTAAAATGAGCTAGTGACCAAAGAAAAATATTTTGAGATTTTCATATCTATTTTATACTAATATTGATGATAATGCACTTTAAAGAAGGTTATTTTTTATTTTTTGTTACAGGTATGTTGAATTATGGTCATTGGAGCAAAATAATGCAAAAATGAGCAAATTTGGAGCAAAAAGGACCAAAATATGAAGAATTGAACTAGGGCACCAACGGCCAGCCAAATAGCACCGACGGTGGGTTTTGCCCGAGAGTCCAGAATCAATTATTCTAGAAGGCCGCTGATGGAGCCATTGAGGCCGCCAATGGCGAGAACGGTGGTTCTCTTAACTGTGTATTGAATGTGGATGATTTTTTAAAGGACACTTAGGCAACTCTTGAAAACTCTTCTACAACTTTAAGAGAAACATTTGGGCTAAAAAAAGAGGAGCCCCGTGGTGGTTTTCGCTGAGTTTTTGTTGTTTGTAGAGTGTAGAGAGTTTAATTTAGGGTTAGTATTATGAGGAATTCTTTGAGAGATTGTAAGAGTGGAGGGAAAGTGAGAGATTTCTTACTCCTTGCCACTTTGATAAAGAATTTTGTGTGTTGTAAGGAAAGGAAGAGATTCAGAGGAACTTTGAGGAGTTTGCTTGTGGAGGAATTAGAGATAAGTGGTATTTACTTATTGAAGTTTATATGACTTTGCTTTTATATATAAGTTCTAAGTTTTATCGTATCTTCTCCATGATTTCTGAGTAGTTTTCTCTGTCTTTCTCCTTGTCTTGAGATTTTGTGAAATGATGATTTGAATTTGTTGAGCCATGAAAACAACATGAACATCAACCTAGACCTCTACGAAATTATGCAAATCCTACAGCATATGAAATTTGCTTATCTATCCAAAATCCTGATGTAGCTGCTAATTCATTTGAGTTTAAACCTTCTATTATCCAAATGGTACAAAATAATCAATTCGGAGGTACACCAAATGAAGATCCTAATTTACACCTCGCTAGTTTTTTAGAACTTTGTGCTACCTTTAAATATGACAGAGTTTCGAACAATGTTGTTAGACTTAAACTTTTTCCATTTTCCCTTAGGGATAAGGCTAAGATGTAGTTAAATTCGTTAGCACATGGATCTATTAGAACTTGGGGAGAACTTTCACAAAAATTTCTATCCAAATAATTCCCTCCATCCAAAACTGCTAAACTTAGAAATGACATGACATTATTTTGTCAGATTGATGGAGAGTCGATATATGAGGCTTGGGAGAGATTTAAAGAACTTCTTAGGAAGTGCCCTCATCATTCGTTACCAGATTCGTTGATAATTCAAACTTTTTATAAAAGACTAGTGGGATCTCTTAGATCGATTATAAATGTTGCGGCTGGTGGTTCTTTAATGCCAAAACCTTTTGACGAGGCTTATTCATTAATAGAAGAGATGGCTACTAACAATTTTTAATGGCCCTCCGAAGGGGTAAATCCTAAAAGAGTAGCTAGTATCCACGATTCTCATGCAATATCTATGTTAGCATCATGGATTGCTGCAATATCAAAGAAATTAGATCATTATGTAAAGAAATATTCTCCAACACCTACTATGATGGAAGAGAATTCATCTGGGGAATTTGTGGATGTTCAACCTTCTTATGAGACTCTAAATGCTATTAACAATAGACCCAACAATCCTTATTCGAACTATTATAACTCAGGTTAGAAGAATCATTTTAACTTTAATTGGAATAACAATTCTTCTACAAATCAACAACAGGCAAACAACCCTGTGAACCCATTGAGAAATTCATCCAACCAAGGAAATATTAATTATAGACTTTCTTATCTTCCAAGATTTAACAAGAACACTCAATTTAAGGAAAAAAAGTTGTCTATGGAAGAGATGATACTAAACATGGGTCAATAATTGCAAAATCAAGGAAATCAATTACAAATTCAAGGAAACCAGTTACAAAATCAAGGAACTACTATCAAGAATATTGAAAACCATTTGAGGCAAATCGCTACTGCTCTTAGTAACCGAACATTGGGAACTTTTGCTAGTACTGTGAAACCAAATCTTAAAGCTCAAGGAAAAGAAAAAAAAAGAGCAATACAATTACTAAGTGGAAAAGAATTGGAAAAAAGAGTGCAAAAAGAAAAGGAAACTGAAAAAAAGAAAGTGGATAGAGAGAAAGAAAAGGATCCTGAATACCCAAATTTAGAATATCATCTTACACCAATGAAAATTACTGTGGAGAAACCTTCACCACCATTTCCTCAAAGATTGAAGCAACACAAAAATGATAAACAATTCTCCAAGTTTTTAGAAATTCTTAAGAAATTAACGGTAAATATTCTCTTTGTTAAAGCTTTAGAGAAAATTTCCATTTATGTGAAATTTATGAAAGATATTTTGAACAAGAAAAGGAAGTCCATTGATAATGAGACTGTTGCACTTAGTGAAGAGTGTAGTACAATTATTTAGAAAAATCTTCCTAAAAAATTAAAAGATCCAGGTAGTTTCACTATACCGTGTGATATCGGTGAAAATTTTTATGGAAGAGATTTATGTAATTTGGGAGCCTGCATTAATCTTATGATTTGAGTGGATAGACTTGTTGGGAAAAAATAAGAAAGCTTTTGGTTGGACCTTAGCTGATATCAAAGGAATCAATCATTTGATTTGTATGCACAATATTATATTGGATGAACAATATAAACCAAGAGGTGATCCACAAAGGAGATTAAACCCAATGATGAAAGAAGTAGTCAAGAAGGAAATTTTGAAATGGTTGGATACTGGAATTATATGTCCTATTTCAGACAGTGCCTGGGTAAGTCCAATTCATTGTGTTCCTAAGAAAAGAGGAGTGACTGTTGAAGCAAAAGAGAATAATGAATTAATAGCTATCAGACAAGTTACTGGGTAGCGTATTTGCATTGATTATATAAAATTAAACACTGCCACTAGGAAAGATCACTTCCCTTTACCATTTTTAGACCAAATAGTGGATAGACTTGCTGGGAACAAATATTTTTGTTTTTTAGATGGATATACCGGCTATCATTAAATTCCTATTGCTCCTGAGGATCAAGAAAAGACAACATTTACTAGTCCTTTTGAAACTTTTTGAAGAATGCCTCGGACTATGTAATGCACTTGCAACATTTCAGAGATGTATGATGTCTGTATTTAGTAAGTTAATTGATGATGGATTAGAAGTGTTTATGGATATTTCTCTATATTTGGAACATCATTTAATGCATGCTTAAGTTATCTTGAAAAATTTTTGGAGTTATGCGAAAGAACTAATATAGTTCTAAATTGGTAGAAATGTCAACTTATGGTTGCAGGAGGAATTGTGTTAGGGCATAAAATTTTGGAAAATGGTATGGAAGCAGACCCTGCAAAAATTCAAGCTATATCTAAATTAACACCTCCTACTAATGTAAGAGGGGTTAGAAGTTTTCTTGGACATGTTTGTTTTTACAAGCGTTTTATTAAAGATTTTTCAAAAATTATCAAACCTCAATGCCAACTCTTAGAAAATGACAAGAAATTTGAGTTTACTGAAGACTGTTTAAATAACTTTAAGTTATTAAAAGAAAAGCTAATCACAACCCTTATAACAGTTTCACCTAATTGGAAGAAACCATTCGAACTGATGTGCGGTGCTAGTGATTATGCTATTGGAGCTGTTCTTGGACAAAGATATGATAAGATTTTTAAAGTAATATATTATGCTAGTAAAACTCTTAACGATGCTAAAATTAATTATATTGTTATTGAAAAAGAGTTGCTGGCTATTGTGTATGCTTGTGACAAATTTAGATCTTATTTAATTGGGACTAATTGTGTTGTGCACATTGATCACTCAGTTATTAAATATCTAATACAAAAGAAGGATGTCAAACCAAGGTTAATTAGATGGATACTTTTGATGCAAGAATTTGATTTCATAGTTATTGATAGAAAGGGAACTGATAATCAAATTGCTGATCATTTATCGAGATTAGAATATCATGAATTATCTAACACCGATAATGAAATTACAGACAGTTTTCCTGATGAACAACTCTATAATATTAATGAGTGGAAAATACCATGGTATGCTGATATTGTTAATTATATTGTAAGTTATTTTTTGCCACATATGTTGACATTACAACAGCAAAGAAAATTCATTCATGACGCGAAAGCATATTTTTTGGATGAGCCTTATTTATATAAACCATATAAGGATCTTATTATGAGAAGATATGTACCTTATGAAGAAACTAAGTTAATTATTCAGAAATGTCATGATTCTGAATTTGGAGGACATTTTAGAACTGATAAAACTGCTTATAAAATTTTACAAGTTGGATTCTATTAGCCTACTCTCTTTAGAGATTTTTACACATACATAGAAACGTGTGATCGATGCCAACGACTGGGCAATATATCCAGAAGAAATGAAATGCCTCTGAATTTTATGTTAGAAAGTTGAGATCTTTGATGCTTGGGGATTAGATTTCATGGGACAATTTATTCCTTCATCTGGGAACTTATACATATTAATTTTGGTAGATTACGTTTTAAAGTGGATTGAAGCACAAGCTTTACCTTATTGTGACGCTAAAAGTATTTCAAGGTATTTAATGAAAAATATTTTCACTAAATACGGAATGCCGAGAGTGATTATCACTGATGGCGGACCTTATTTTAGTAATAAATACATTCGGAGATTAGCAGAAATGTTTAATATTATTCATAGAATCTCTAATTCCTATCACCCTCAAACTAGTGGCTTAGCTAAAGTTTCTAATAGAGAGATTAAACAAATACTTGAGAAGACTGTAAACCCTAGTAGAGTAGATTGGTCTACTAGACTGGATACCGCATTACTGGCTTCCAGGACTGCTTATAAAACTCTTATTGGAATGACTCCTTACAGGCTGATTTTTGGAAACACTTGTCACTTACCAGTAAAATTGGAGCATAAAGCATATTGGGCGATTAAATAATTTAATTATAATTTGAAAGATGCTGGTGAGAAGAGATTGTTACAAATGAATGAATTTGAAGAATTAAGAAATGAATCTTATGATAACGACAGAATTTATGAGAAGAAACTAAAGTTATGGTATGATTGGAAGATTAACTAGAAGAACTTTGAACCATGATAAGAAGTTTTGCATTATAATACAAGGCTGAAGTTATTCCCTAGGAAATTGAAGTCTTGTTGGTTAGGACCCTTTAGTGTGACTCAAGTTTATATTTACGGAGCTGTTGAAATTGAAGATTAAAGATTGAAAATAGATTTAAAGTAAATGGACACAGATTAAAGCCGTATTTTGAGGGTAAAAGACCATATTTTAAAGAGGTTTTAATGGTCAGTCAACCTGAGTAATACCTGAATAGGTTGGGCTAACGACATTAAACAAAGCACTTTGTGGGAGGCAACCCATTGTTATCTTTATTTTTATTGTGATTATAGTGTTTTTATTTGAAATTATCATTAGTTTGTTGTAGTATTGAACTCTACTACTCATATTTACCCTTGAATCATCATAAAAAAAAGGATACGTGGAGAACATTGGAACGCATTCGGAGCGAAACTGTGAAATTTTCGCCTTGGGCGTCGACGACGGGCTCGAAGCAGCCAACGGCGGGTTTTTATTGAGAGCCCAGATAATTAATTCTAAAGGCTTGTCAACGGTGCCATTAACGCCGTCAACGGTGAGAAAGGTGGGATAATTGTTTCTGGAGTTTAAAATGACAGTTTTTTTGCAGTTTTAGGCGAGATTTTCTCCCTATAAAACATCCAAATTTGATTCCTAAATTTGTACTTCCCCAAAAACAAAGTGAAACTCCACCAAATTCATCCTCATGGCTTCCAATTCCACTGAGAACCATAGATTTTGAGTGTTCAACTAGAGAAAGTCCATTAGTTTGAGGCGCAATGAATTTTCAATAAAATACTGACAAAGAGGAGCTTAATCAAAGAAAGAGGATTCGTGAATCTAGGGTTGAACAATCCTTTGACAGTAATTGAAGAGATGATTGTACGACAATGATGGGAAGTGTTGTGCTACACTAACACCGTTGTAGTGGTTCTTATGGTGAAGGAGTTTTATGTTAATTTGCATAGAATCAACCAGGGAGTCGTCAATGTGCGAGGCAGATGGATAACTTTTACTCCTGCACGGATTAATGAGTTATATATGACTGAGAAAGTTCCTCTCTACCATTATTCCAACTTCGCTCCGATAAGAAATCTGATGAATGCAATCTACCAATATTTGACGGACGAGACTCAAGACTGGGAAATAAGAGAAAACGGGTATGTAAGTTCCTCTGTTACTCTTCTAAACCCCCTTTCTCAACAGTGGCACTTCTTCATTTCTGTAAACCTATTATCGACGATGAGGATCGGTAAAGTTTCTAAAGAGAGTGCTATTTTGAATTACTGTATTCAAATGGGACTGTCGATTGTTATTAGATCGATAATTATTTAGTCGATTTTGGGCCTGATCGTTCATGGATCAACTTATGGGCTTGGACATCCTTCAACAATTTTCTTCTCTGTAGTTAATTCCAAGTATTAAATGAGAATTTGGAAAATATACTTCTACCTTGGAAGTGTTTGGACTCAACTGAGAAGTTCCCAGCCAATGAAGATGAAAATGATATGACTATTTTTGTGGATCAATTATCTCAGAATTCACTTCCTATTCAACCTTTAGTTCTGGACAAGACACTAGTGATCCTTTGCAAAATCAAGAAACTGGAGAAAAAGGTACAAAATGTTATGAATGCAATTAATAATATCTCTGATTTTTTTATCATCTAGACTGGAGGATGAAAGAGCATTTTGATCACTCTAGACATATCGAAGGAGAAAGATTGATGAGAAAGATGGGATTGATAGAAGAGGGGACTCTACTAAATAATTCCCATACCGACCCTCCTGCTATAGCATCTTTGTTCATGTTCAATCGATGGGCGATATCAGGGGAGAAACTAGCACTAAATCGGAGGAGTAGAAGATTTACTTTGCCACCTGTATGTCTAAGTGTATGATTTGATTTAAACTTATGTGCTTAGGTCACTTTCTAAATTTTCTTTTAGATCTTAGTATAGTTTAGATTGAGCATAAGATGTTTATTTGCAGCATTTTGAGTGTTGTGTCTTGGATTGCGATGCTAAATTGATGTATTGAGGTTGAGAAAATACCAAACTTATGTGTGTCATGTAACATGTACTGTAATTCTTGGAATTTATAGATAATTGTAAGGTTTTGTGTTGTGAATATTTATTTGGGCTAGTACATCATTTAATCACTTAAAATTTATGTCTAGAATAATTGAACGGATGTGATCGGGGCTTGAAATTGATCAAAATTGCAAAAATCTGAAATTGAACCAATTTTGAAAATCTCGCCGATAGCGCCCTCAACGCCGCCGACGGCGCCATCAACGCCGCCGATAGTGGATTTTTCCCGAGACTTAGGCTATTTAATTCAACAGAACTCGCTGATGGCGCTGAAGACCCCGTCGACGACAAGTTCCCCGTAAAAACACTTTTAACCATGATTTCGACCGGTCCACCCCCACTATTCATCATTCCCTTCCTCTTAAAAAAGAAAAATTTTGATCTAGGGCTTCAAGATCTTGGATTTGGGGCGATTTCAAGGCATTTAGACAATAGATTTTATCATCTATCGGTAAGAGCTTCACTCCAACCTAAAAATATTTGATTTTCACCTTGAATTTCTTCCTCATTAAGAAGATTCGAAAAAAAAAAATTTAGCATGTCGAGAAAATATTTGGAAGAAATTCTTGGAATTTAGATATGAACTCTTAGAGTCACTCTTTTATAATTTTGATTAGATTCACATGGCTCCATAACAAAAGAGGCGACTTGAGTTTGACGAGTCTCGCTTAGTCAATGCGAAGGCTCAGTCGAGATTTACTTTAGTATTAAATGGGAAGAAATGTATGCAAGATCGTGTTTTTGAGAGTCCAGGAAGAGATGTTGAACGAGTTATTACCGAATGAAGGTGGGAAAACTCTATTATACCACAAATAAGGCTGCTGTGAATATTGTGAAAGAATTTTATGCCAATGCGTTCTACTTTGAGGACGGAACCGTTCGAGTAATGGGTTTTTCTATTGAGTTTAGTGCCACCCACATTAACTCATTTTATGAAGTCCCAGACTCCTACATCTGCAATTATGAAACCTTCAGTACAATGAAAAGCCTACTGAACGATGTCATTAAGTTTCACACTGATGGGAAAGGGATGAGAAAGGGACATGAAAGATAAAACAGCGAGAAAGGGTAAATTTTTCTGCTTCCATGTTGAATGCCACGTCTAAAGCGTGGCATTATTTTATTTCCTCTACTCTGTTACCTACCTATCACCATAGTGAGGTAACAAGAGATAGAGCTATTCTGAATTTCTGTATTCAGAATAATCAAACTATAAATGTGGGGAATTTATTTATAAGAATATATTGACCAAGGCAAAAAGTGAAACAAGGGGAGTTCTGGGACAACCTGGCCTCATTTATGCACTTTGTCAACTTTTTAGAGTTGAAGCTGAAGATGATGAAGAATGGGTTTACCCTATGAAACCCATTAGTAAAGCTAAATTGAAGACATATGAATGGCATGAAAAATGGAGATCTGGGAATAGGAGTCAAGAACCTTTACTAGTAGAGATATCCCCTCTATTAGTTATGACCTTCCTTCCTCTAGCTCCCCTACCCTTCATGATTTAATGAATGAGTTAACCTTGCAGCGAAAGAGTATAGAGCAAATAAATGAACGAATTGGGGGATTAAAACATAGACATGATTATGATAGTGAGTACCTGCAGAGGCATTCTGACTTTGAGATAGCTTACTACGAAGCTCAGGCCTGACACTACAGAGGTGAGTCTGATGTTACTTTTTTTTAATGCTCCCATTATACTCAGTATCAGCCCAATCCACCTGCTAACTAGGGAGACAAGGATATAGTATGAGACTTTGATATACAATAGTAATTGATGTACTTTTATTTTTGTAATTTTGTAATACAGATAGATGTTTGTGTGTTTGTACTTTCATTTTTATTTTTATATTGCAATTGGATAATTTTTAATTATTTTTATAAATGTTTAGTGTGGTAGTTGAAATTTGCATGTGTATTTATAATAGATGTTGATTGGTACTTTGTAAAATTGTAATGTGATGTGATTTTTATTTGCATTTTAATATATTTGTAATTATTTTTTTTGTTTAGTATTGTGGATGTGTAAGCGAAATATTGTGTTTGTATAATATTTAGTTTTGTACTTATTTCAAAATTTCATTACCTAGCAAATTCTCTAATGATTTATATGTATAGAAACTCCTAATATTACAGACCAGTTGAAGTTAAAATTTAAAGAAGGAACTGCAAAAATTTCAGAATGATTGAAATGCCTAAAATACTAACGTATAATTTATATTTAAAATTTTCTTTCCACATGTATCATTCCATATTGAAAAATTTAAGTTTGGGGGAGGGAAGAAAAAGATTAACTATTAGAGTTTTTCTTTCCACCTATATCATTTTATATTGAAAAATTTAAGTTTGGGGGAGGGAAGAAAAAGATTAACTATTAGATTCTCAATTTTAATATTTTTAAAAATTATTAATATGATTTTTGGTAGTGAATTTAATTCAGATTTCTATATTTTGTAGATATTAAAATATTATGGTAGATTTAAAGGAATATTTTTGTAAGGAAAATTAATTTTGTAGATTAAGATATTTAGTATAAGAGAATAAGACTATAGTTAATTATTTAAAGTAAAGAAAACAATATTTTGAAATATTAAGAATCTTAGAGATTCATTTGAGAAGAAAAGATTGGGGTTCAATGATGTAAAAGCTATGAAATACTTATAAGGTAAAGGAATGCTTTGAGTTTCAAATTTAGGAAAAGAAAGGTGATGTTCAAAATCATTAAAGGCTATCCAAATATAGTAATCCTCACTTGAAAAAGAAATAGAAAGGATTGACAACAATCCCTGAAATGAAAAGAAAAAAAAATATATAGGATTGATAGCAATCTAAATGAAAAAAAAAAGAAAAAAATATATAAGTGAGGAGAAGCTTGAGGAGATGCCTAATCAAAAATTGGCTTCACTTGACCTACCTAAAGGGAAAACCTAAATACAATCCTGAACATATATTTATGGATTAGCATCTTTTACCAGTAGTGTTCTCATGAAGTTCTTATCATTTGAATATTCTAAGTGACTTGATATTACAACATATAGTCATTCTTGAAATGAATAGAAAAGTAGAACTCTTAAACTTGATGACTAGATAATCTTGTGGCTATAGAGTTAATTTTATTACTTGAATAATTACTTGAATATTTCTGAAAATCTCACTATGGTATTTACTTAAATCAAACTCGTAGTATTTATGAATTAAAACTTTACTACAATAGATCACAACTTTTATGTAGTACTAAAATTACTTGAGGACAAGTAATAGTTAAGTTTGGGGGATTTTGAGCAAAGGAAAATATGTTGAGATTTTCATACCTATTTTATACTAATATTGATGATATTGCACTTTAAAAGAGGGTATTTTTTATGTTTTTTTGCAGGTATGTTGAATTATGGTCATTGGATCAAAAAGATGAAAAAAGGAGCGAATTTGGAGAAATAAGGACCAAAAAATGAAGACTTGAACTAGGGCGATGACGGTGAGCCCAACGGCGCCGACGTCGGGTTTTTCTCAATAGTCCAAAATAAAACATTCTAGAAGGCCACCGACGGCACCATCGAGACCGATGATGGCGAGAACGGTGGTTCTCTTAACAGGTGCATTGAATGTGGATGATTTTTGAAGGGACCCTTAGGCAACTCTTACCAAACTCTTCTACAACTTTAAGAGAAACATTTGAACTGAAAAAAGCGGAGCCTCGTGGTGGTGTCCGCTGAGTTTTTGTTGTTTGTAGAGTGTAGAGAGTTTAATTTAGGGTTAGTATTGTGAGGAATTCTTCGAGAGATTGTAAGAGTCGAGGAAAAGTGAGAGATTTCTTCCTTCTTGCCGCTTTGAAGAAGAATTCTGTTTGCTGCAAAGAAAGGAAGAGATTTAGAGGAACTTCAAGGAGTTTGCTTGTAGAGGAATTAGTGATAAGTAGTATTTAATTATTGAAGTTTGTATGACTTTGCATTTATATATAAGTTCTAAGTTTTGTCATAATTTCTCCATGAGTTTTGAGTAGTTTTCTCTGTCTTTCTCCTTGTCTTGAGATTTTGTGAAATGGTGATTTGAATTGGTTGAGCCATGAGAATGTTAAAGAATTTGTGATGATCTTTTCACTTCAATCTTAATTTACTTTCAATATGGCCAATTAATTTGTTAAAATATGTTGAGTTTTACAACTAAAGTGAAGATTACATCCAAGATTTAGGGAGGTCAAAGTCCTTGAAAGTTGGGTGGAAATAAATAGAGAAATAAAATTATACGGCATAGAATTGGAGATTTTAGAGTGACAGACTAAAATACTCAATTCAGTCTTATCGTTTGGGTGACGAAGTGTAGATGTTAGCCCTCAAGTGAGGGGAACGTGGGAGCTCCAAAGTGAGAGCCGGTATCCTCCCAGCCTAGCCGCAGATTTAGTAACCAAGCATAGGATTAGTCAATGTTCTTTATGCCTAGACCAAAGAGCAAAGAATAGGTATGCTCCTATTTGGCACAATACAATTTGAACTAATTCACTTTGTTCATTCACTTTAATTTCTTGATAAGGAGAAGGATGCTTTCTTTTATATTGAACTTCACATTAGAAAGTTTATTAGTAGAATTAGTTAATTAAGAGTTTGTTAAAGTTACATATTTATTTCAATTGCCTATTAGTGACAAATAAGCAATTTGAACTGTATTGTTGTGATTAAGTATTGATTTTCTAAATCCTAGGTTTGTAGCCTCTAGTATTACTCCCGTGTGGGATCAATATCCAGGACTCCAATATAGCCCTATATTACTTGAGCGATACATATATTTGCGTTGATAAGTGTGACTTTACAATTATTGAATATTTTATACACATTTTTATCAAATCTATAATTGCTGTCAAGTTTTTGGCGTTGTTGCTGCGGACTTAATTCTTCTAGCAATAGTATCAAATTTTTGTATGTTTAAGCATATATAATATCGCTGTCAGCTGCACATTGTAATGCACTTTATATGACCCTCCAATGTTCTCTTAATTATGTGGTTCTTCCACTTTCATAGGTGGAGGTAGCTCTTCTAGAGTTACTATCTGCTTTCCTTTATCTGTTAGAGCTATTCTCAGAGGTAATACTCTCCCGCTCCTTAAATTAACCTATGTAATTTTTTCTTCTCGAGATATCATTGTTGAATCTTCCGGTGTTTCTTCTTTGTCGGAAAGATCTAAGTTGATGACAATCGGTGCACCGTGGTGCATGAAGATTGGTTCCTCTCTCCCGGTGCTGTCTTAAGCAGTATTGTTGATGTCTTCTTCGGTCTTGTTAGCGAGTTTGTGAAACTCAAGTATGATTTGAGAATCGTTTTGGGGATTGAGATCAAAGTTAGACTGTTCATAATCGATTACATCATCACTAGAAACAGTTAAAATATTGTCAAAATCACAATCATTATATTCATAAGACCCCGAATGGGTAAAATGATAATTATACAAATTCAGGGGTTCAATGATTTAAATATTCTGGTGGACTTAGATTTCTTGTGAGAATCCATATGTTTAATTTCTTCTTGAAGACTGCTAGCTTTACTAAGTAGCTTCTCCAAGGATTTAATGGTGAGTCCCTTGACCATGAAAACTACTGGCACATGGAAGCCTTTGAGTAAGATCTCAATCACGTGATGTTCCTATAGCTGAGGCTCACATTTCATGCTAAGGTTTACTGAGTAGCTTTTGGGCTTTTGCTTTTCCATCAAGAGATTTCCAATAGACACATGATGTTGTGCTCCAGCAAATCTTTTCACAAATAATTGTTCCAATTCATTGAATGTCTTAACTGATTCGTTGGGCAAAATCAGCATACCAATTGAAGCAATCCCTGACAGGCTACTGACAAACTGTTGGAAGAGTAAAGCTTTGTTACCTCTTATGTTGCCACAAATGGCTCAAAAATGTGTTATGTGCTATCTGGGATTTCCAGTCCCATCAAATATCTTAAAGTTTTGGGACACAAAACCCTGAGGGAAGGGTATGGCATTGAATACTTCCAGGTAAGGTATACCCTTTAAAACCAATGCACCAACCTTAGATTGGGTTAAGGCCTCCCAAACTTGCCCGACCATTTGCTTAAATTCCTTCTCTGACATGGCACTTGATGGAGAATCTTTCTTTTGTTGCTCGTCTCTGATTGTTGAGGCAAATTCTCTTCTTTCATCTATGATATGTATAATCTCTAGATGGTTGATCTCAAGAGAGGCTAACTATGGTACTTGAGATTGTCCTTAATATGTGGCCATGGCGGTCATGGCATCGGCCATCTCTTCCATCCTTTTCTCCAGTTGGCTGACTTTCTAATTTCTTAGGAACGCTGCTCATCTACGACATTTTCTTTTATGAGAGGTTGAGCCTAGCACGTTGATGCAGCGACCCTAGTTTCAATGACATGGACATCCATGAAATCTTCCTTGAGGTAATCGTTAAAGTCAAAATCTTCATCATCATCCACGGAAACTCCTTGTTCCTGAGCCAACTCAGAAATCTTGACCCTGAGCTTTTTGACCTTTTCTTTGATTATTGATTCATTGATTGTCTTAAGATCTGGAAGACCCTACTGGACCTTCCCCATTTGTTCCTCCATCTCATAGCAATCGCTGTGAAAATATCAGATATTTTGGACCCTGACTTCATTCTATAATCCTGCACTGCGGGCTCACTGAACTGTATCGATATAGCGACCTTGGGTATCCATACCTTTTTCTTTAGCGATAATGTCTTAAGATAGAGTGCCTTAGCATAGACATCGGCATGTCGAGGAAAAGTATGCTCCCCATGGCGAAGACCAGATACATGGTTAGGCAATTTCTTCATCTTTTCCTTTAGAACTTTAGGAACATCCTTGTAGTGGGTGAATGGTATAATTCCTGGACCCAGATGTGACTTAACTGGTCGACGACCTGTGGTCCAAGTAACGGTAGAATCGGTGATGACGATAGTGGTATCAACTCTGCTTCCTAAGAAGAACCAGACAGGAATGCAAGCAGACAAAGCTTTAGTTGATTTATGTGATTGTTTGGTAGATTTGACGTCCTTTAAGACTGATTTCTTCATGCGAGGGGATACTACATGCCCCACTCGTTTAAGTAGTTCACTAACTGAACAGCCTTCTTTGGAAGCTAGCCTCTTGAAAACTGAACTGACTCGGGTGATAGGAGTAGACTTACTTCTCTCCACACTATGTCCATGAGGTGACGGTAAAGCAACGACAATCTTTTGGATACTCTCGTTCACATTGGTATCCATTAGAGGGTGGAATTTACTTCCTCGCAGAAGTGGATAGGTCTACAGAAATCCTGACTCATTCTGGTGAGGATCTTCATCAACAGGTACTTCTTTAGGAGTCTAGGCTTTAATAGCCCTCCAAACCTTCCTGCTGTGGTTTATCTTTTTGGCTTGTGTTAGTGGGGTAATCCTCGAACTTGATCCAATTTCAAATAATGAGGGCGGGACAACTAACCCTTTAGTCGGGTCTTCAATGATCATAACTTCTTTTCCCTTAACAGCAGCAGGAAGAACAGGCTTAGTAACTGTCATAACGGCAATAGCCTCAACCTTCTTGTACAAAAGAAAGTCTTGAAAGCAGTTCAGGTTAAATTCTGCTGACTGCTCCTAGACTTCTGGAGCGGCAATTTTTATCAAGACGACAGGAGTTTTCCCGAGGATGACCTCGAGATCTTCAAATCTGGCTCCAAATTTGATGGCGGGAACCACATTATAGGCGTTTCGGCTTGTCGGCTGATCGTAGGAAAAAGTTAGCATTGGGCATGCCATTGCAGCAGTTTTTAGAAAAAATGAAAGTTATAGAGTTAGCTATTTGGTCAATACCTCGTAATCCCAGTGCGAGCACTAAAATTAATAGAGGTTGATCTGTAGACTGGGTAAGTTTTTATTTAGTTTGTGGGGATTTTAAAATTTTAGTAAAAGTAGTTTAAACGTAGAAAAAATTGAATAATATAAGGAGATTTTAAAGTGCGCGCAGCACAACACAATCTGATTTAATTTTTAGATCAGAAAATTAAACTCGAATGAGAAGTGTGTAGTGTTTAGGACCCAGTGTGAGACCAACTTAACAACGCACAATTCTCAGGAGTAACTAGTTCACCAACACACCTGTTGGGGATCCGACCCTACATGAAGATTAAGAAAGTCCTTAATGGCCTCCTGCACCTCTCTATTCAAAGGTGATTGAACAAACGGTCTTGAAGTCCAAAGAGTTGGCCATACTTTCCCAAAATAGAAATGAGTAAAGCATGCAAACAAAAGAAAGGCAATTTGATTCATGAGGCACATGAATACATTACTGATATATGAAGGTAATACTTCCCAATTTAAATGGACAGAAAAACTTGTCCTCAACGGAGTCACCAGAAACTGTCGACACAATTTTGGTTGGAAGAGTTGCACGTTGGAAGTTGCCGGCCGCCAAAATTGAAATTTCGTAGCCCTCTTCAGAAAGACATTTTAATATATATATATATATATATATATATATATATATATATATATATATATATATATATATATATATATATATATATATATATATATCTCTCTTATACA
>JXCR01142333.1:309858-362500 GCA_002079205.1 Phalaenopsis hybrid cultivar
TATATATATATATATATATAGTTTTAGAAAAATATGAAATCAAACTGACCGCATATTTTTCACATGTTAAATGAAAGTGTTATACCTCAAACCATGTATTTATCCCAAAGGATAAACAAAAGACTTGAGGATGAGGCTCGATCAAATAAACTGAAAAATATATGACATCTGTTTGGTCTGCGAAACCATTTATTTGCCAAGTTCCCCGATTTAATACAAAGATTTAAATAGGGATTATTTTAAGTTGGGTTCGGACAAACTTCCAATAAGGGCAAGCCCCTATACTTAATTACATCTTAAATGACTGAAATCACTTAAGAAAACTTTCGATAAAAAATAGGGAATATTATCTTCAAATAATTCAAAATGATTAGGACTTTTCAATGAAATCAGACAAAGAGGTGCAAAAGGGGAATGACCAAAATTTGGAACATTTTATTATAGAAACCAAAGGAGGAAGATATAGAGGATGTCATAGATCTGGAAGAGAACCTCAGTGATTTCCCAAGCTATCCTATGGTTTGGCTTCAATTTTGAAGAGAAATATTTTAATGTTTCATCGTGTAAATTTTATTAATTTAGGACTTGCATTTATGTGAAACGAACACACAAATAGCCTAAAAGATGTGAGAATTTGGATTGTCGCGAACGACAACCTCAGAATCCTAAGACGAGTGAGGGCTTATATTGTAGAGCAGAGCTGTACAAAGGCCTAAAGATGAGGTGAGGATTTATGTTGCATAAGAAAACTACCTCGAGGTCCTAAGGTTTAATTATTTAATTATAAGGAAGGAAATTGGTTTAGCTGATGTAGACAGTCTTTGCTATTGAAGATGGCTGTGCTACCCACAGTGCTAGCTCCAAGCTCCTCGTCGTAGTGAGTTCAAGTTTTCTAGTGTGTCAAGTTATGGTGTCAAATCAGATGTCCCTATGGTTGTAGTTCTTTAACTGTTGTGGGGCATGTTAAAGTTGATTAAAGCGACACCGATTAGGATCCTACAGTTGCTTCGTTTCAGTACCACTATTTTCTATTGGATTCACTTAATCCAAATAAATTTACTAAACTCAACTTAATGAGCTCCATGTTTTCTATTAGATAGTGGGAAGCCTCGTTAGCAGCCGTAGGTTACGTCCTCCAAGGGATTCCCAATCATCCGATAGAGACATCTTAACTTAGTTGTAATTGTTGTTTTTTTATGTTTTTGCTTAAATT
Organism: Phalaenopsis hybrid cultivar; assembly: GCA_002079205.1. Classification (NCBI taxonomy): domain Eukaryota; kingdom Viridiplantae; phylum Streptophyta; class Magnoliopsida; order Asparagales; family Orchidaceae; genus Phalaenopsis; species Phalaenopsis hybrid cultivar. Next base: position 311,072 of record JXCR01142333.1, read on the forward strand.
TTGAGTAGTCATATATTTAGAATGTTGTGGCGGTGAATTTTATCTTGGTTAACTTTAGTTTTGGTTTTCGTTTTGGGTTTTCATGCAGGGTGATATCATTGTTTAAGATGTAGGTTTGTGTTTTTTGATCATACATGCACGAGAGTAAGTACAATAACGTATTGAAAAGTAAAGTACAGGAAAATAAAAAAATGCAGGTAAGTAACTCACAATAAAAACGTACCTGGATGGTCTTCCCGTCATCTTCAACTGAAACTCAAAATGTATGTGAGAGCATTTATATATTAAAAGCATTTTATGTAGAACTGACAGATAAAGTTCCGGTGATCTACCAAATCCTAAATTATGTCTTGGTGAGCCGCTATTAATTCATTTGAGGTTGATTTCATTAAGCAAAACATACTAAGTTTAGTAGACCTCTGAGGATCCAGAAGGTTAAGAGGAAGAAGCAAGTCGATGCTTCCCTCTCACAGTCTAGTGAAAAGACTCGAGCTCATTTAAACCTATTATGTTGCTTAATAATTCATCCTGTAAATACTTCTAGTGTTCAGTGAACATCGATGTTTCAAATATCCCTAAGAGTAGGGTGATTGTCATTTGTCATTTAATTTGAGAATTATGTGGGTGAAGACTCTTAAAGGGGCAAGTTAATGTTATTAGGACACTTAGCCAATTTTTGTTTTAACTTGGGCTTGTAGTGTTTTAAAGGTGTTCAATTTCTAGTTACATTCACTTTTCTATCTCTCATTTAACCAAATTTGATTTAGCCTAGGTCACTACTAAGCCCTTAAGATCTTGGTGGATATATTAGTAATTCTTGAAAGAAATTGAAATTTAAGTGATAATAATTCTTTAGCAAAACATTTTAATGTCATTTGAAAACCAAATAAGGGTATTAAATTAGTGATTTATTAACATCCAAAATCATACCTCTAAATCTAAGATCATTTAATTTGATAAACTTCCAAATTTTAATAGTTTTAAGAAATTGCAAATTTATCCTTAAGTTAAGAAAAGTGAAATTGGTTTCTACCAATTATTTCCTTGTGTTTCAATCACCTGAACATGTTAATTAAGATCAAAGATTACCCATTTCCCTTTCTTGAGCCTAAATGTTAATTAAAATCAAATTTCCAAAATTATACATTTACCCCTCACGCTCTATCACTTCATAACTCATCAAATTTAATTCAAATGAATTTGGAATTTTTATCCTACTACACTCATTGGTCATTTAAGGCACTAGAGGAGAAAATGTGATTTTTCAAATTTTAATTTAATTTATATAATTATTTACATGCAAAAATAAGATTTTTCAAAGAAAATTTAACAACTTGACCAAGGCAAAGACTAATCACTTAAATTTTTTATTGGAGGTACACATAGACGAGAGAACCACTTACAACAAATTTCATGATTTTGTGAGTTTCATTTGAATTATTAAAATTATTTTAAATTCAGGAGTATAAATTAATTATAAAATATTTTAAATGTGGAAAATTAAGTTTTACATTTTTATTAAATCTCTCTGAAGGCAAAGAACTTAGACAAATAAATTTCATATTTTATGATTTTTATTTGAATTTTAGAATTATTTTAGTGAGAAATTAATAAAAAATCCTTTTTTTAGACTTCAAAAAATTGTTTTTAAGCTTTAAAATTCAATATCTTCACTTAAAAAATTAGAAAATATATTCCAATTGCTCCTACAGGCTTAGAAAATATTTTAGAATATTTCCATGAATTTTATTATATTTGTGATTTTTATTAATTTTTTATTATTTAAATATTTAATAAATGCTTAAAAAATGAAATTTTTATTTTAATTACAATTTTATTTCTAGAAAATTACTCTAACCACAGAGCGCTTCCAAAACCAATTTCATAAATTTTTGGTTTGTATTTTAATTATTATGATTATTTTGAGTGTTAAAAATGTGATTTAACTTAGAAAATCAAATTAGGTTATCAAATGAACTCCAAATATTTTAATTTTTTTTGGGGAGTCCTCTGAACTTTAAATTACAGTGGAGAGTTAAAATTAAGTCATTTAAATGTTTATTTTTCCCAAATTAATTTCATTTATGTTTTAGGGTTTTGTGTAAATTAGGTGTGTTCTTAATAACTTAGCCTATGACAAATTTTTTCTAAGGTTCTCTGGTCACAGTGTACCTCCAAAATTTTCTTGGATTTTTCTAAGTAATATGCTCATTATTATAATTAATTCTCCAAATCAAATGCATAAACATGAAAAATCTAGATCTCTGCCTAGGGGTCTCCTTTGACTTTAGAAAAATCATGGAATTTCCCACATGTTAGAGGCAACAACATGCCAAAATATCAAAGCATGGTGAAATACATGAATGCATGGAGAATCAAGATAATTAGAATAATATTTAATTAAATAAAAATAAAATATACATCTAATAAACTTCAAACTATTTCCACATTGTTCTCCTCTGTTCTCTGAGCACTAAGAAAATTTTTATTTTATTTTTGTGATTTTTTTGTGTAAAGATATGGTTTTTAAAAGTTATGGGCATTTAAATAAATAAAAAAATCCTTATTTTTCTATGTAAGTGACAAGGCGTTGCGTCAACCTACAGCGACTCTGAAGCTCCACACTGCATTCTCTAGTTCGGCGCCATCATCCACCTCAGCGCTGACTTGGCCCGTGGTTCATATATGAAGGTGTTGTCCGGATCGATCTTGTCCGTCCATCTGATACACGCTCGATCAAGCAGCTCCCTGTCATCATCTCCGATAGCCAAAACCCATGACTATTAACCTTAAAATCTTAAGATCTCGCTCATTTCTCAACCAAACTCATAAAAGTTTGATCCTATAGACTCGTCTAAGTGAGAAGAACATATCCATATGGTAAACATGCCATTAAATTGGATCTATGCAAGTTTAGAATCAAAATAAGCTCAGAATAGTGGGGATGAGAATGGAAGCTTCAATCAGAGGTGCTCGACACATTTGTGGAGGTCCAAGGAGGTTAGGGATGAAGCCTCTTGCTGTGGTGAAATGAGTAGACCTACATTCGATCAAGGCTGAATTTTGATGTTGATCAAAGTCTAGGGTAGAGGCTCTCTGTGAGGGGGCTTTGATGGGGGGAACTTCCTCTCTCAGTGTAGGGATGGTGTTGGTGAGTTTAATTTAAGTTTGAAGGAGTTTCAGAGAGCGTCCTGTTTCTGCCTTAATTTTCAATTTCAAACTTAGGGTTGTACAGGGGGAATTAGGGTAAGAGGAAAGTGGAGCTGAGCTTCTCTATGCTTTGGGGGGGAGTTTAGAATTAATTGGACAGAGTTTCTTTAAGGTTGGTTTCGGCTTCTCTTCGAGCCATGTGGAATGGCTGCTTAAATAGAGGATCCATGGGGCTTCAATTGTGCTAGCTAGTGGGATAGCCAAACTGCTTAAGTGGAGGGAAGAAGGCCTTAAGCCTCCAATTGGATTGGGATAGCTTGGATGGGCTTAATTGGGTTTTTGACCATTTTTCGCCTTCTCGGGTTAGTGTTTTCCAACGACCCAGGTGGTGGCTCACCAAGGTTCAGTCACTTCTTGTCTTAGGGAGGTCAACGGGTGTTTAATTATAATTTACTTCCATAGGAAAGCAACAATGGAAGAGATGTTGTGGTTAAGGCCTAAAAATGGGAATGAATCCCTTAATTTAGGGATCCATTTATCCATAGCTTGCTTGGGTGGGCCAAAGGGATTTTTCTTGGTCAATAGAGTGTGCTTAGTCATAGTGGAGTTATCAATTTGGTGGCTTTAAGATGGCTAGGTCAATTTTGGTGCATGGGTTCAATTTGGGTTCAAATGACCAAAGGTTGGATTTCGGTTAGTCTAGCCATGAATTTGGGGATTTTTGGACTTGGTTTAAAATTAAATGCCATTGAGGCTTCACCAAGGCCAATTGAAGGTCAATTTTGATATGTAGGATTGTTATCAAGAGTTTTCAACATACATTATGGCAAATTGAGTAGGCTATGGTGTTCAATTTGGGCACTATGACTTAATTTTGATCTAAGTCATAGTGCCCAAATTTAGGGCTTGACTTAGATCAAAATTAGGCTTAAAGCTTGGGCGAACTTGGCTTGGAATTGGTTTAGGTTTGTCATATGAAAAGTGAATTTGAGTTTCGGATGGAAATTGGGGGAAATTGGGACCAACTTGATGGACATTTTGGCTAAATTTGAGAAAGTTAAGCCTTTAAAGTAATTTTGGGGGTTGGTTAAAATGGTCAAATTGGGTTTAATTGGAGATTTCAAGTGATTTTGGAGGTTTTGAGAAAGTTTGGGGTGCCAAGGCTATTTTTGTAATTTTTGGAGTATATTGGTAAATTTAGCATTTTTGGGTGGTTTTGGGTAATTTGGGTATCTTCAAATGGTTTGACATGATTTTTGAACAAATTTGGATATTTTGGGTGAATTTGAGGATTTTGACCAAATTTGGTGGATTTTGGAGCAAAAGGCAAAGTTGGATATTTTTGGTAGAATTGGGCTACCAACCACCATATATGAGCTATGAATCAATGGAAACCCCATTTGGGTCCTCTATGTACTGGTCTTAGCTAAACCCTAGCCTAGGGTTAGTGGGTTTGGAGAACCATCTATATGAGTCTCCCAAAAGAATAAGGGATCAAAGTCAAGAATTTTTAGGTTTAGGGTTGTGAGCGACTATGGGTGAGAGTGAGTGTAAGTAAGTGAACAAGCTCCAGGCTAACACGCAAAGTCAACCCTAAGGTCAATTAGTCCTATAGGGACTCATCTTGAGCTTCCTCACACTGACCCCACCCACTAAGTGCTAGATCTTAGGATGTGAAACTTCAAGTTGAGCAAAGAAGAGTGTAGAATTTCTAATGCTTTGTGTTCCTTTTCTAGTTTTCTAGGAATAGTCAACAGGAAAGTCCTATGGCTAGACCCTAGACTATCATGTCTAGTTTTCTAAGAATAGTCAATAGGAAAATCCTATGGCTAGACCTTAGGCTACTAACTTTTTCTAGTTTTCTAAGAATAGTCAATAGGAAAATCCTATGGCTAGACCTTAGGCTACTAAAGTCTATTTTTCTAAGAATAGTCAATAGGAAAGTCCTATGGCTAGACCTTAGGCTACTAAAGAAAAGCTAATCGTCAACCAAAAGTTAGGTCAACAGTGCCGAGCAACAAGAATTCATCTGTGAAGATTATCTCAGGCTATTCTTTTAACAAGCAAACTTCATCCAAGGATGTGTTTGCCATTTAGGCTAAGCAAATATCTGAGTTAAGCAAGGCTGTAATCAGAGACTCTCAGATATCCTTTAACAGGATCAGGGCATCGTAGATGCGTAGTTTATTCGACATCCTCCTAAGATGAGCTAGCTTGTTATAGTCCACTTTATCTAATCCTTTAATCCTTACTTGATTATGTGGTTCTTCGACTAGCGGAGGTGGAGGTACCTCTTCCGGAGTGGCTATTTGTTTTCTTTCATCCACTGGAGTTGTTCTTGGAGGTAATGCTTCACACTTCTTAGGTTTAATTCTGTAATTTCTTCCTCTTCTTCTTGTGATGTTGTAGGCAAAATTTTGGGTGTCTCTTCTTTATAAGATAGATCCAAATTTATGGAGAGCGGTGTACCATGGTACTCGAGGACTAGCTTCTCACTCATGGCACTATCATAACCGTTGTTGTCAATATCTTTTTTGTTCTTTTTAATGAGTTCATTGGACTTAAGTACGATTTGAGGATCAATTTGAGAATCGAGATCAGAGTTAGATTGACAAAAGTTAGTTACATTATCACTCGAAACAGTTAGAACGTAACCAAAATCATATTCATTATATTCATAAGACCTCGGTGGGGTAAAAAGATAATCATACATAGTCAGGAGTTCGAGGATTTTCTTCCACGAAACCTAGAAAACAAATCTAATAGAGGCAGCCCCTATCCTACCCCCCTGGTGCTATTGGTCTTCATGACGTCATTCTTCTTCTCCTCAGGTTACATCAATTTTTGTGGTGAAATCTTTAACTTGGGTTGGGCGAACTGTAGACTCTAGATGGAGACCTGCACTGAAGCGGTCTGAATCTGATCTAGTATCTTCTTGGATGACTTACTCTGATTTGTGCTCCATCAATCTTTTTTTTCAATACATATCTATCAGAGTGTTGGCTCCGTGAAAATCATATTTAGAAAACCTCTTATAGGTTCTTTTAAATATTCTTCCGGGATGGTTATATTTCCTTCTTTAAAATTCCTCTTGAGCCAACCCTTGAAAATGAAACAACCCTCTATTGTATGCCCTAACATCTTACGTTAAGGGTAGAAACTAGGATGCTCTTTCTTGTCAGCTTCTTCTATCTTCTTTGGTTCTAGCAATCTAATCTCAAACTTCTTCATTAAGTTTCAGAACATCTTTGGTACAGCTTCATCTTTAAGATAATATACTCTCTTCTTTCATTCTGAAAGAGTCGGACCCCATCTAGTCTCTCTTAGTGAAGTCCTCCATGGTGTTACTGTTGGCTAGACTAGCAACACGGATGTGTTAGTTGCTGTTGAGAATGCTGTGATGACGGCAGAGAGCTCTAATGAAAATTTTCAGCCTAAATCTTTTTTTATTTCTTTCCCTTATCAACTGTTGCTACTGCTCCATACTTCTTTCTGAATACTCTAGTTATCTTGGACATTTTGGATTTTTCATGAGAATCCATATTTTTAATCGCCTCTTGTAGATTGTTGGCCTTTCATAGCAGCTTCTTGAAGGACTTGTCACTTAAGCATGAAAGCTACAGGCCCATGGATGCTTTTGAGTAGAATCTCAATTGCATGCTATTCCTACAACTTAGCCTCACATTTCATGCTTAAGTTTTTTCCACCTCAAGATATAATCCACTAAAGTCTCATTAGGCTTTTACCTTTCCACTAAGAGATCTCCAATAATAATGTGATGTTGTGCTCCAACAAATCTCTTCACAAACAATTATTCTAAATTGGAAAACGTCTTCACTGATCCATTAGGCAAATCGACATACCAATCAAATGCTATCCCTGACATGCTGCTGATAAACTGACGGAAGAGTATGGCTTCATTACCTACAGTGTTGCCATAACAGGCTCAGAAATTTGCTACGTGTTGTCTGTAATTTTCAGTCCCATCGAAGGTCTTAAAGTTCGGTGACACAGAAACCTTAGGGTAGGGTACAACATCAAACTCCTTCGGGTATGGTCTACCCTTTGAAATCAATGCACCACCCTTAGATTGGGCTAAGGCCTTCCAAACTTATTGTTGCACCAACTGTTTTATATCTTTCTCTGGTATTACACTTGTTGGGGAGTCCTTTTATCGATCGTCTATGTTGGCGAAGGAAAATTCTCTCCTTTCATCGGTAATGTGAACTATCTCTGACTGGTTGACTTCTAGAGAATCTAATTGCTAGGAATGCTATAGCTATGGCGGCCATAATGGTGGCCATCTCTTCCATTCTCTTGTTCATCTAACTAATTTGTTCATCTCTTAATAGAACAACCTTGCGCGAATCATTTAAGATGTTCCCTTCAACAAGATTTTGGGCATCACACACTAATATAACAGCTCTAGTCATGATGACATGAATATCCATACAGTTTTTGTTGAGATATTCATTAAAATTAAAGTCTTCATCATGATGTATGACCACTCCATGCTCTTTGGCTAACTCAAAAATCTCAGCCCTGAGCTTTTCATCTTTTTATTCAATTATCATTTCTTGAACATTTTTGAGATCAGGAGAACTTTCCTAAACAACCTCCATTTGTTCATCAAACTTAGTAGTAATGGCTGTAACGATGTCTGATACTTTAGACCTTTGCTTCACTCAACATTCTTTCCTTGTGGGTTCATTGAACCATATAGGTGCGGTGACCATGGGTCCCCATCCCTTTTTCTTCGACAGTGATGTCCTAAGATGGGGTGTCTCAAAAAAGGCATCGGCGTGTCGGAGAGTGGCATGCTCCCCACGGTGCAGACCAAATACAGTATCGACTGACTTCTTTATTTTCTCCTTCTTTGGGGTACTTTATTCCGACATTCTATATACATAGATATAAAATGCGATGTATGTGATTATATGATTAATTTCCTTAATAATTATTCTTCATTTGCAACAGCGCCAAAAACTTGATCCAAAGCAAAGGCTAGGTAATTTTTTCTCTATGAAGCAAATTAGAATGCTGTTATAATATTTCAATATGGGATACTACGCAAATATATGTATCATTATCAAGTAATATAGAATTTTCTGATTAAGTCTGTAATGTCAAACCCACGAGAAGGATTGAATTTAAATAACAAAATACTTAGCAATATATATTCTTACTCAAACATAATATGCTATAATAGAAACTAAAGTTTGATTCTTTTTGTGTTTTTTGATATTTAAAAATAAAGTGAGCAACTAATTAGCTTAATTAAAATACTTGCAAGATGAACGAAATATAGGTAAAATATCTTTTTCTTTATCATGAATTAGTGATAAATATAGAAATTCAATTATGGAAGTATGCTAAATGTGTTGTGCCAAATAAGAGCAGTAATATTCTTTACCCTTACTAGAGATGCTATAAAGAACATTAACTAATCTATAGTTTTAATAGTCTTAAAGAACGACTAGGTAAAGAAAATAGTAGCTCTCAATCTAGAGTTCTAAAATACTAGCTCTCACTCTAGAGTTCTTTCTTCTTCCTCCATCTGCGGGCTAACTTCTTGTATCAAAACCTAAAACTATAAATCAAATTGTGGGCTTTAGCCTATCACTCTAAATTCCTCTAATTCTACACCCTTGAAAATATATTTCCCTATTTATTTGCACTCAACCCCATGAACTACATTCACATTCATGAAATCGCTCTGTGATTCCAACCATTTGTTGACTGAGATAATACCATCTCGGATCTTATATGTTCTCACAATAGGTTTTAACATCTTAATTTGACAAATCAAGAAGTAATTGAAGTTCAATGTCTTAAGTCCTCACAATTTCTTCCAACATTGACGACTACTCCTTCACACAACCTCCTTCAAACATTTAATCACTTATCATTCTAAGGAAAAAGATAAAGAAAATTACTCATAATTCATGGAGAAAACACAACCACACATGAGTTTAAAAGTAGAAATCAAGCACAAAAACAAGAAATCTAAATTAAAAACCAAGTGTTTTCACAAAGATAAGCACTTATCTCAAATTCTCTCCACCAAATGTCTTGAACTTCCTTTGAATTCTCTTCCTTCTTTTAAAATACAAACTAATATTCAAAATAAATTAAAATAAAATAAAGGGGGTCGGCGGTGGCGGTTGCGGTAAACATTTGTGGATGGTTGCTGACCCCCTCTCTTGGAAAATCTAAGTCTTTTCTTATAAAAATCCGAGGGGTGCCTTGGTGTCTCTTCAAAAAGGTGTCTCCATTCAATGAATCTTCTAGAAGTTGTCTCCTCATAAGCCAATCAAATGAACTTTTGTTCCTATGAGTTATTTCACACATTTTTATCAAGGGTTGCTTCAAAAACCTCTTCAAATTCCACTCCAATTAAATATTTCTTCAAGTAACTAACTTTGGCGCTTAAGCGGGATGTATTTGGCGCTTAGGCGCGGATCATCTGGCACTTAGGCACCAATCCTAAGCGCTTAGGCGCCCTAGTTCATTTTTGCATATTTCTTCATTTTTTCTCTAAATTTGACCATTTTTCACTTCTTTTAGGATTTTCATCCATTGGATTTTTTCTACAACAAAAATACCTAGATAGCTTTCATTAAAGCACAATATTTTAAAAAATAGGTATAAAAATGTGTAAAAAAACATTATATATTTTAGGTATATCAAAATTCCCCAAACTTAAGATGTTATTTGTCCTCAAGTGACTTTTCAATCTTTAGAAACAACATAAGTAGATAATGTATATGAGTTTCTTTAGGAGTTACAGAAATTTAGAATTAGAAATATAGTAGTCCAATTTTGAAAAAATATTAGTAAATGAGACTAACCTTAAGCTTAGAAATTTTGAATGTTAAGAAATATGAAAATATGAGTTCCTATCTAATTCAAAAATAATGCAGATTTTCCAAATATAGAATTTAGGGATTTTATTATCTCCACTTAAAAAATTTTTATTAAGCATAATTGTATTTATTATATTATATCCATAAGCTTAAGAGTTTCTCAAGTCTTATACTTGAAAAGATCAAATGTGGAACCAATTTTTGATTAAGCACTAATCCTTAAGCTTTTCCTCCCTTTTCTTTTCTTTTCTTTTTCCTTTTCTTTTTCATTTTCATTTTCTTTTTTCTTTTTCTTTTTCTTTTTCAGGAAAGGATTACTATATCTAGATAGGCCTTTAATGGTTTTGAAAGTCCACTCTTCCTTTCTTAAAGCAAAGAGTTGATAATTTTCTTTTACTTAATAAACATAATAATAGTTTTGAAAATTAATTTCAATAAAAGAAAATAAAGTTTTGAAAATAAAAGGTCTAAATTTTTAAATTTTTAAAAAATACAATTTTTGTTACTAAAGATACTTACAATATATTTAGAATTGTCCACACTAAAATTTTTAGCTTTAAGTTTTTCTTCATTATTGTATATTTTAATTAAATTCTCTTACTCATTTCTAAAATCAAAATTTTATTTTCCTAATAAAACTTCATATGCATAATCATTTTTCAAATCAAAATCAAATTTATTTGAAATACATTTAAGAATAAATAAACTTTTTAAGTTCTTTTCAGAAAATTTTCCATCACCTCAAACTTAAATTTTTATTAAAAATAAAAAATTTTGCATCATATATAAATAAGCAGGAATGGAAACTAACTATAGTAGGCTTGCAGGAGTTTTCATCAGGAGATCCATCATCGTTAAAGACAAAGAAAAAGAAGAATGTCATCACAAAGATTGATAGCACGGGGGGTAGAATAGAGGCTGCCCTACATTAGTTGTCTCAGATTAGGGGAAGAAAATCATCAAACCCCTGACCTTATATGATTATGTTTTTACTCCTCTGGGGTCTTATAAATATAATGATTACATATTCAGCTACATTTTAATTGTTTCTGGTAATAACATAATCGATGTTACCTAATATAACTTCGATCTCAATTCTCAAAATGATCCTCAAATTGTACTTGAGTCCAATGAACTCGTTATCAAGACCAAAGAGGATGTTGATGATACTGATACACTTAAAATATATAGTGTTTTTAGACACATTTTTATACCTATTTTTGAGATATTGCGCTTTAATAGAATGTATTTTTGTGTTTTTCTTGCAGATACAAGTAAAAATGGAAAAAATACTTAAAGGAGTGAGAAAAGGATCAAATTTAGAGCAAAAAGGTGAAAAATTATGCAAAAGAGTTTTGGCGCCTAAGCACCAGATCCGACGCTTAAGCGTCGGTTAAACAGAGAAGGTCGCACCTAAGCACCAAGACCCCGCGCTTAAGCGCCAGCGACAGTTATTAGATGAGTAAAATCAATTTTCATAAATTTTGAAGATGTTTTTGAGGCACTCATTAGCTTAATAGGTGGCTGTAACCACAATAGACGAAAATTATCATGAAAGGATGCATCTCTTGGCAAATACATCGAATCAAGACACATTTTGAAGAGATCCCAAGGCACCTCTTAAATAACTATAAACGAAAGAAGAGAGGACTTAAAAAAGAGTTCTGAAAATATTGGCAAGTTCTAAAAGTTCTTTTCTGGGGAGTTAGTTCGGAGAGATTTTCAAAAACAACTTTTCATTTACTTTATCCTTTTTCGTTATTTTGTTTTGAGTGATTATAAAAGAGAAGAGATTCAAAGGAACTTTAAGAGTTTGGTGGAGGACTTGANATAAAACTTTTATGGAGTGGAGTATAACTGAAAAGCAAATAAACATACTAGCAAACAAGCATGATTGCAACATAAAGAAAATAACTGGTAGTAAATTAAAAATTTTAAACATGCAGCTTAAAGTAACAAGTTAGCTAAATTCTAAACCTTTCTAAGATTCCAGAATTAAGTTTAACAAACATTAACTAAATACACAAAACAACACAATTCACATAACTTCTACCACTAAAACATTCTAACAACACTCAAATACAAATACATAATAGAACATGTACTAAACAAAATACAACATAACAAAAACTAGAAGTCTCAATACTCTCAATTGAACTAAAAAAAAGGTACATAATTCATGCACCATCCACAGTTCATAATAACACATAAACAGAAAACAACATAAAACAGAAAACAGAACTACAAATCCAACTAAGCATCATCTTCCTCACCACTATCATCACTACACCAAGCAGTTGTAGGCTCATATGGTGGATATCTAGGGTACTGAAGAAATACTACAACTCAGTTACCTCTATTGAGATGTTCCCTAGATGTGTTGTATTCCTCCTCATAATCACTTCTTCTTCTCATATACACATCCATATGCTCTGTAAAATTCTCTAAGTTTAATACTTTATCTGCAATGTGATTGATATTATCTAAAATCCTTTGTAATAACTCAGTCTGAGACTCAGAACCAGGAGTTTGACCCCGTGATGTAGAAGCATGTCAAGTAGAGGCTCGCGAGGCAGCAGAACTACTTGAGAATCCACACTTCCAACCAAAATAGAATGGTGCGAATAAGACTTCACAATCACACTGGTAGTATGCTTCAATGGCTGTAAGATCTCCTCCCAGCTGTCATATCTAACATCAGCCTGCTCACATAACAAAAAGACCAAGGATGCAAAGCCCAAACATGCGGTAGTAGCAGTGATGCTAGAACTGGTAATAACTCCATAAATCAATCCTCCAATATCAATATGCTTGGACTGCTGAATACAGTAGTTTAAAGTTGTTCTCTCTATAGTCACATCACTCAAATGTTTGTAGGTAATAGACGAGTAGAAATAAAATAATGTCATGTCTTTGCATTAACATTCAACTTTGAGGCAGATTAAGTAACTCTCCTTTCATTCGTAATCTTCCATAATCATTTCTCAGTAGTTAAAGATGATATAATCTCGTCTAACTCCTCCTCAGTAGGACTACAGTTTGCATAAAAACACAAAGTACCAGGAGGCAAATGATAAAATTGATTAATTACCTCAAGAGAAAATGGTACTATTTTCCCCCTCACTATGACTCCTTCATCAACCTCTGAGTGATTAGCATATAATTCTCGTAGAAGAGAAATCACAGTGATAGAAGAAAAATAATAGAACTGCTTTCACTAGCGGTTAACAATCAACTCTACAACAGCTCCTCCTGAACTTTTACAACATCACTCAAGAATCAAATTTCTTGTATGCAGTGCATCGCTATACCTGTCCTGAGCTCTCGAACAATCAATTTTACTTGAATCAAACGAAGCTTTCCCCTTGCGTCTTTTCATTGTCGGTTCCAGTTTCTTAAAATTTGTATAAAATTCAAAATAAATTCTACTATCAACTCCAAATCATTAAAATCAACTTCTAAGAGCTTAAACTAAAAAATCTATACCTTCTTACATCAATTTTTCCAAAATTGTTACCATGAATAGTGTTTTTAGATAGCTGATGAATGTGCTCAGAGTAAATGGTGAAAATAAAAAGATTTTGCATAGAAGTGAAGCTCTTACCTCAAGAAGATTAAATCTAACAATTTTGGCTTGAATCCACCAAGAAATCTTCAAAATAAGTAATGCCCTAGCATAGAAATTAGGAAAAACTGAGGAAGAAGGCAAGTGAAGGAGAAAAAATAGAGGTTTTTGGACCAAAAATTCACTTAAAATCGTGCACAAACCGGTTTTTGTGAACTGGGGCATAAGCACGAAGGGTTCAACGCTTAGGCTGTAGTATATCTATTTAGGAGTGGTTAAGCGCGGGTTTTTGGGCTTAGGCGCTTGTGCATAAATTTGATTTTTTTCATTTAAGTGAAATGCACTCCTAGCCTAAGTCAACCAACCCTATATGGTCTCAAAACACTGTACGTATTATTTTCTTCCTCTTTCTCTTCTCTTACTCAAGTTTCACCAAAATTGGCTACATCGATTCAACACTAAATAACAAAAAATTTCACACAAACAAAACACTTATATTAATTCACAAACGATTACGAACACTTTTGAATAAATAAATTCTCGATCAAAATAGTTTTGGGTGAGAAAATTCCTAACACAAAACTAGACTTTCATAACATTAAAACACACATTAAACACACTTAACATAAATAAATACAAAACACATAAACATAAAATGACAAACTTAATTCCACTCTCTAGTTGATGGAACAAATTCTGGTCAATCGTTAGTCTCTTCTTCAACATTTGGTATGTATATCTGAAAGAACGGACGATGATTAATAACTATGGTTGAATCTTCTTTAATCCTCCTATTTATAAGATACATAACCTTATCTGCTTCTTCTATAAAATTGGTATGGCTAAACTGCATCTTTAGTTGCCATCCCAAATGATCCAGATGTGCATTAACTTCCATCACTTTTGCTTTAATTGAAGCCATGTTAGCCACAATCCTCAAATTTTCTTTGTTATTCTTTTGATACTAAAGGCTACAAAAATGTTAAACATCTCGTGCACACTCTGACTAATAAACTTCTTTCTCATTACTTCCTTTATCTTCTTCAAATCATTCTCCCAAGAAGACATTTTTCAAAATTCTCTCTTTTTCACTTAGAATTTAAGGGATAAATGAAGGTGTGGTGGGATTTCTACTCATACCCTTCTATTTATAGGCTCTAAACCTCTCCCATAACTATCAAACACAACTTAGAACGGCTCCTACATGTTTAAGCCAACCAATTTTTGGTTAGAACTTCTAGAAGCCAAATTTGCACATGTTTTTTAACTGTCACGCTTAAGTGCTAGATTTTGGCGCTCAAGCACCAGTGCTTAATTTAGCACTGGACAACTTAACATCCAAACATTTGTTCTAACATGTCTGAGTCATCTTTTATGGTCTTAGAATAACCACTAACTCATTATATGGTCAAATTACTACCATAATTTTCTAATTCACACTCAACAAAATAACAACAAAAAATAAACTCACAGATAACTATGGGGTGCCTCCCTTAGAGCGCTTGGTTTAACGTCATCAGGCTGATGTAGCCAGTGCTTATTCTGGTTGACCCAACATCAAAAAATCATTTAATTTAAGTTAGTCACCTAAAAAGTAGGATTTCAGCCTGTGACCATTCACTTTAAATATTTTGTCACTTTTAGGATCTTTAATATCTACAGCTTCATAAGAAAAAAAATTCATCACGATAAATGGGCTCATCCATCTAGACTTAAGTTTGCTTGGGAATAATCTTAACCTTGCATTGTAAAGCAAAACTTGTTTTATTGGCTAAAAATTTTTAGTAAGAATCCTCCAATCATGTCACATCTTCATCTATTCTTTGTAAATTTTAACACTTTCATAAGATTCATTCCTTATCTCTTCAAGCACATTTAATTGCAATAATCTCTTCTCTCCAACATCTTTTCAACTGTAATTAAATTCCTTAATCACTGAATATGCTTTATGTTCAAGTTCAACTGGTAAGTGACACGCTTTCCTAAATATTAGCCTGTTTGGGGACATTCCTAAAGGAGTTTTGTATGCAGTCCTATAAGCCCAAAAAGCATAGTCAAGTTTAGCTGACCAATCCATTTTAGTTGGATTTATAGATTTTTTCAATATACTTTTAATTTCACGATTGGATAATTCAGCCAAACCCCTTGTCTGAGGATGATAAGCAATAGCAATGTTATGGTTAATATGACATTTCTTTAATAATTTCTCTATTATTGCATTGCTGAAATGGTTTCCCCCGTCAGTTATGATTACTCTCGGCATCACAAATCAATAAATAATATTAATTCTTAAGAACTTTGCGACACTTTAAGCATCACATCGACGTAAAGCAATAACTTATATCCATTTGGATACATAATCTATTGCTAACAATATATATATAAATTTCTAAAGATGGTATAAATGATCTGATGAAATCTAATCCCCAAACACCAAATATCTCAACTTCTAACACAAAATTGAGGGGCATCTCATTCCTCCTAAAAATATTACCTACTCTTTGACATCGATAACAAGTTTTGATATAAGCATTAACATCTATAAAAATTGCAGGCCAATAAAATCTCGATTGTAAAATATTTTATGTTGTTTTATAAACACCAAAATGTCCCCCAAAATAAGAATTATGACATTTTCGGATAATTTCATAAGTTTCTTCTAAAGGCACATATCTTCAAATAATAAGATCCTTTCCTTATTTATATAAAAATTGGTCATCCCAAAAATAAGTCTAAGCTTCAGATATAATTTTCCTCTTCTATTGGTATGTCATTCCATAGGATATAATATCACTAACAATGAAGTTCACAATATCGGCATACCATGGAATACACCACTCATTAATATTGAACAATTTTTCAACTGGAAAATGTTCAGTAATTTTTTTTCAAAATAGAGGGGTTTTTCAAATTCAAGCATGGAAAAATGATTAGAAAAATGATTTTTAGCTCCCTTCCTATCTACTATTTGAAAGTTAAATTCTTGCAAAAGAATAACTGATCTGTCAGCGTTATTTTTGGTTAGAGGAGTTGCCCGTAAGAAGCTGTCAATCACTGGTATCGAAATCTCGTCGTCCGCTTCAGAAAGACATTTTAATTTACATATATATTTAGTTTTAGAAAAATATGAAATCAAACTGACCCCATATTTTTCATAGTTTAAAGGTACCTCAAATTCTGTATCTATCCCGAAGGATAAACACAAGACTTGAGGATGAGTCTCGATCAAATAAACTAAGGAATATATGACATCCATTTGGTCTGTGAAAACTTTGTATTTGCCGACAAGTTCCATTTTTAATATAAAGAATTAAATAGGGTTTATATTAAGTTGGGTTCGGACATGCTTCCTATAAGGGAAAGCCTCTATACTTAATTACATCTTAAATGACCAAAGTCATCTAAGAAGACTCTCGATAAAAATCAGGAAATATTATCTTCAAGGAGTTTCAAAGGGTAGGACTATTCAATGAGATCAGACGTAGAGGTGTGAAAGGGGATTGATTCAAATTTCGAACATTTTGTTGTAGAGTCGAAAGAAGGAAGAACTAGGACATGTCATGGATCCAGAGGAGAACCCTGGTGACTTCTTAAGCTATCCTAATGTTTGGCTTCATTTCTGAGGAGAAAAATTTAACCGTTTCATCCTGCCAATTTTATTAGTTAGGGCTTACATTCGTGTGAAATGATCACACAAATAGCCTGGAAGATGTGCGGATTTAGGTCGTGATGGACGAAAATCTCGGAATCCTAAGACGAGTTAGGGCTTATACTATATAGTAGGGCTATACGAAGGCCTAAAAATATGGTGAAAATTTACATTACTTAAGAAAGCAACCTCAAAGTCTTATGGCTTTGTTATTTATATCTAATGAAGGAAGATTGGTTTAGCTGGGGAAGAGAGATTTTGCTGCTGAAGATGATCATGCTACCCACCATGCTAGCTCCAAGCTCCTTGCCGCAATGAGTTTGAGTTTTTTAGTGTGTCAAGTTATGATGTCAAATCAGGTGGCCCTATGGTTGAAGTTCTTTAAATTTTATGGAGGGGTATATTAAAGTTGATTAGAGGGACACCGATTAGGATCCTACGATTCTCTCGTTCCGACACCACTACATGTTAAAGTTGATTAGAGCGACACCAGTTAGGATCCTACGGTTCCCTCATTCCAACACCACTATTTTCTATTGGATTCACCTAGTCCAAATGAATTTACTAAACTCAACTTAATGAGTTCCATAATTTCATTTAGATCGTGGGATGTCCAAATGAATTTACTAAACTCAACTTAATGAGTTCCATAATTTCATTTAGACCGTGGGAAGACCTCGATTAGCAACCATAGGTTACCTCCTCCAAGGAATTCCTGATCATCCGATATAGACATCTTAATTAGTAGGTTACCTCCTCCGAGGGCTCCCGATCTTCCAATAGAGACGTATTAATTTAGTTAAAGTTGTATTTTTTGGTGATGTTTTTCGTTAGCAAACCGTAGGTTACCTCCTCCGAGGGTTCCCGATCTCCGATAAAAACCTCGTTAGCAACCGTAGGTTACCTCCTCCGAGGGTTCCCGATTTTCCAATAGAGACGTTTTATCGTTAGCAACCGTAGGTTACCTCCTCCGAGGGTTCCCGATCTTCCAATAGAGACGTTTTAAACTTGTTAGCAACCGTAGGTTACCTCCTCCGAGGGTTCCCAATCTTCCAATAGAGACATTTTATGTTAGAAACCGTAGTTTACCTCCTCTGAGGGATTCCCGATCATCCGATAAATAAATCTAAATTTAGTTACAATTTTAATTTTGTGTGATGTTTGTGATTAAATTTTGAGTTGTTTTATATTTTGAATGTTGTAATGATGAATTTTATCTTAGTTGATTTTAGTTTTAGTTTTGGTTTTGGTTTTTTGGCTATCCTGATAGTTTTAGTATTCATGCAGGGTGACATCGTTGTTTAGCATGCAAGTTTTGCAGTTATATAAGTACAGTATGAAAGTACTAGAAAGACAATGCTGAAAACTGTAAAAAGCTTAACTGGCAAGTCTTCTCGTTCCACCACCTAAAATTAAAAATGCATGTGAAGGCAGTTCATATGAAACAGGGAAGTAAAATTTTGATGACTTACCTAACCCTAGGTCATATCTTGGGGGTCCTTAGGAGTTTAATTAAGGATAATTTTTTTAAGCAAAGCATATTGAGTTTAGTAGACCTCTGAGGTATCCAACAGGTTAAGAGGAAGAAACAGGTCTATGCTTCCCTCTTATCATCTAGTGAAATGCCTCAAGCTCATTTAAACTTATTATGTTGCTTAATAATTCATGTTATGAACACCCTAATTCTCAAAGAAAATTGATGTCTCAACTATCCCTAAGAGTAAGGTAATTATCATTTGTAATTTTTATTTTGAAGATTATGTGGGCGAAGACCCTTAAAGAGGCAAGTTAGTATTGTTGGAACACTTAGCCCAATTTTTGTTCTAATTGGGCTTGTAGTGCTTGAAGGATGTTTTAATTTTAATTGTGTTTGTTTTTCTAATCCTCATTTAATTTGTCTTGATTTAACTTAGATTACTACTAAGCCCTTAAGACCTAGGTGAGTGTCTTAATTAGTTTTGAAAAGGTTAAGCTTTAGATTTAAATGAAACTTGATTTAGCCTAAGTCACTACTAAGCCGAAGACCTAGGTGAGTGTCTTAATTAGTTTTGAAAAGGTTAAGCTTTAGGTGATCACGATTCATTATTTGAATTTCATTTGAAAAACAAATAGGGGTATTAAATTGATTAATTTTTTACTTCAAAAGTCATACCCCTAAGTCCTAGGTTCATTTTATTTTAATAAATTTTCAAATTTTAATAATCTAGAAATTTATTAACTTATCCTTTTAATTAAGAAAGTGATGTTGGTTTCTATCAATTAACCTCTTGTGTTTCAAACATCCAAATAAACAGATTATGATCAGAGGTTGCCTATTTTCCTCCTTAAATTAAGCCTAAATGTTAATTAAGGCTAATTTTCCAAAATTACACATTTGCCCTTAAAGCTCTATCACTTCATAATTCATTAAATTTAATCCAAATGACTTCAGAATTTGTGTCCTACCTCACTCATGGGTCAATTGAGACATCAGAGGAGAAAGTGTGATTTTTCAAAATTTAATTTATCAATATAATTATTTTTAATGCAAAAGTAGGATTTTTCAAAGAAAATTCCTAACTTTATTTAATCCCTTAAAATTTTTACTCGAGCTAGACCTAGACCAGAGAAGCCTTTGGACCAAATTTCATGATTTTTTGAATTTTATTTGAATTATTTTAAGTTTTGGGGTATTTATTAAATATAAAATATGTTAAATGGGGAAAATTAAGTTTTGTATTTTTGAAAAATCTTCGTGAGGTTAAAGAACCCAGAGGAGAAAATTTTATATTTTTATAAGTTTTCTTTAAATTATTAATTTGGTAAAAATACATTTTTATCCTTTAAAAAATATTTTAAGCTTCAAAATTCAATATCTTTATTTAGAAAATTAGAAAAAATATCCCAATTGTTCCTAAGTGCTTAGGAAGCAATTTAGAACATTTCCATGAATTTTATTATTTTTGTGATTTTTGTGGACTTTTAGTTATTTTAAATATTCAAAATGGGCTCAAAAATCAAGTTTTTATTTTAAACATCATTTTTTTAAGAAAATACCCCTTATCAAGGAGAACTCAAAAAACAAGTTTTTGGTAAAATTTTGAGTTATATTTTGATTTGAAAAAAAAATCATTGAAGTGCTAAAATGATATTTATCTTTAAAAATCAACTTAGGCCATCAAATGAACTCAAATGCTTTGAAATTTTTATGGTGAGTTCTCTGGATCCTAAACAATAGTGGAGATCAAAAACCAAGTCATTTTGTTGTTTGTATTTTTCAAAATTAATTATCTTACTGATTTGGGGTTTGTAAAGATTAGGTGTATTTTGAATGACTTGGCTCATGAGAAATTTTCCTAAAGGTTTTCTGGTCAACATAAACCTTCCAAAATTTTCTTGGATTTTTCTAAGCAACATGCTAATTTCCATGTTTAATTTAAGCAAGTTATGCACATAAACTTGAAAATTATGATTCTCAGTCCAGGGACCTCCTCTAACCTTGGAAAAATCAGAGAATGTTCCTTTTGACAAAGGCCAGAACATGTCAAAAATCCAAGTTATGATGAAATGCCTATATGCATGGAGAATCAAAAGATTCCCAGCCCTAATGGATTTTTAAAAAATCAAACATGCATCAAATGGATATAAGATTTAATCCACATTATTCTCCTCTGTTCACTGAGCAACTGGGTATTTTTATTTTATTTTTATAATTTTTCTACGGCAAGATATGAATTTTTTAAGTTAGGGTTCATTTTTTATTTTTTTAATTCTCTATTTATCTATTTAAATGAGCGGTGCTGACTGGATCCTACGCAGCTTCGAAGGCACGCATGGCTCGCTCTGGTTGGACGCCGCTGTCTACGTAGCCGCTGACTCAGCCCACGGTTCATGTAAGGAAGCGGTGTCTAGCTCAATCTCCTCCGTCCATCTGATGCACGCGTGATTGGACGGCTCCCCGTCATCTTCCCCGATAGAGTGATCCCATGACCGTCCACACTATAACCCTAAGATCTCATCTTAAACTCAACCAAATCACTTTGGGTTTGATCCTATGGACTCATCTAAGTGAGAAGAACATATCCGTACTGTAACAATGCAATTAAATTAAGCCTAATCAAATGGAGAGTCAAAATAGGCTCCGGAGGAAGAGGAGATCAATACCTTTGCTCTGAGAGGTGAAGCTTCGATCAGAGATGCTCGACATGTTTGTTAGGGTCCAAGGAGGCTAGGGATTAAGCCTATAGTTGTGGTGCAAAGCTTAGGTAAAAATTCGACCAAGCCCGATTTCAGGTGTTGGTCTAGAGCTATGCTAGAGGCTCTATGAAAGGGAAATTTGATGGGGCTTTTCCTTCTCTCACTGTGGTGAAGGTGTGGGTGAGTTTAATTTGATTTTTGTAGAGTGTAGGAGTGTAATTAGCTCTGTCCTAGTTTTAGGTAGAGATTCAAGCTCGAAATTAGGCCCTGATAAGGGGATTCAGAGAAATGTGGTGGTTGGATTTCACTAAAGAGGTCTCAAAGAGGCTTTAGGATCAATTTGGGGAAGTCTCTCATAGAAAATTTCAGCTCTACCTCCATGGCCATGGAGGTGATCTTTTATAAAAAAATGGCTTAAGGCTTGCTTCCATGGCCAACTAGGGGGTGAAATGTGCTGCCTAGGTGGAAGGCAGAGAGGCTCCAAAATTTAATTTGGATGAGGTGGCCTCTAGGTTTGAATCGGGTTTCATCCCATGGGGGTGGCTCTCAGTTTGGCCATTTTTTGGCCACTAAGTTGGCTGGCCATGGCAAGGGGATGTGGCTAGGAGCTCATGGAACCCAGAGGAATATATCACAGCAATTTAATTTGTTTAGGCTTAGTTTTGGCAAAAAAAAATCTTAAGCCTAAGAAAATATGGAAAACATATCCCTTAATTTAGGGGACCTGTAGTCCATGGCTTAGTTTAGGTGGTTTTAAGAGGTCTAGACTGGCCACTAAGGTCCAACTAATGGCTGTTGAGTCATTAATTTGGTGACTTTGGGGTAGTTAGGCCATCTTTAGTTCATGGATTCAACGTGGGTTCAAGTTATCAAAGCTTGGGCTTGGGCTAGGCTAGCCATGTCAATTGGCCCAATTGATTGATCAACATTGTGTAGATGATTGTTATGAATAGTTTTTATGAAGAATTCAATTGATTTTAATTTTAAATAATTTGAAGGATTTTTGAAATTTGGTCAATTTGGGCATGTTGGGCTAGACATGGGTCTAGGTTGGCCTAGTCTTGGGCTAAGTCCAAATTTAATGGTTCAAATGATCAAGAGAGATGTTGTGAAGATTTTTCATGAAAGAATAGATTAGAAATTGTGGGGCTAAGGCCATCACTTTGGTGAGATTTTAAGACATGGCAAATTTGGGGCAAATTTGGGGCTTTATTGACTTAGGTTGAAATCAAATGAAATTGAGGCTTCACCATGGCCAATTGAAAATTAATTTTGGTGTATGGTAATATTATGAAGGTTTTTCAACAAAAATTATGGCAAGTTGAGTTGGTCATTGGTTCAATTTGGTGGAACCAAGTCATGGGGCCAAAATTGGGGTTTTGATCTAAATTAAAATTGGGTTCAAATCATGGACCAATTGGGCTTGAATTTGGTTTATATTGGTCATATGAAGATTGAATTTGGGTTTATAATTGAATTGTGGTAAATTGAGACCAATTTGATAAACATTTAAGGAGATTTGGGGAAAATATTGGCCTTTAAAGGGCAATTTGAGGGTTTTGATCAAAGATGGTCAAATTAGCCAAATTGGGTCATGTGGTAGTTGAGAAAAATGAAATTAGGAATATTTGCGAGGTTTTGAAAATTTTTGGAATTTTTTAGAATTTTTAAAATTTTGGGGTAAGGAGGAGTATTTTGGTAATTTGGCAAATTTTTGTGATTTTGGGTAGTTTGGGTTTTTTCAAGGTGTTTGAAATGATTTTTAAACCAACTTGGGTATTTTAGTAATTTTTGGAAATTAGGAATATTTGGGAAGTTTTGGAAATTTTTGAAATTTTTTAGAATTTTTGGAATTTTGAGGTAAGGAGGGGTATTTTGGTAATTTGGCCAATTTTGGTGATTTTGGGTAGTTTGAGTGTTTTCAAGGTGTTTGAAATTTATTTTGAACCAACATGGATATTTTGGGTAAATTTGGAATTTTGGCCAAATTTGGGGTCCTAAGGGTATCTAGGTAATTTGGGGAAATTTAGGTGCAAAAGGCTAGGTTGGGTATCTTGGTAGAGTCGAGGTACCAACCACTATTAATAAGCTATGGACCAATGGAAACCTTGTTTTGGGTCCTCTATGTAGTGGTCTTAGCCAAACCTTAGCCTAGCGCTAGTGGGTTTAGTGGACCACCTACATGAGTCTCCCAAAAGTACAAAAGGACCAAAGCCTAGAAGTTTTAGGGTTGTAAGTGATTGTGAGTGTATGTATGTGCCTTAAGCCCTAAACCACCACCAGGGTCAACCTTAAGGTCCAATAGTCCTTAGGGTTACTCTCCTTGAGCTCCCCCATAATGACCCCACCTACTAAGTGCTAGAAGTTAGGATCAATAAGTGGAACTTCAAGTTGAGTAGAGAAGAGGATAGAATTTCTAATGGTGAGGGTTCCTTTTCTAGTTTTCTAAGAATAGTCAATAACAAAGTCCTATGGCTAGACCTTGGGCTACTAAAGAGGAAAAACTAAACCTCATGCAAAAGTGAGGTCAACAAACTAAACCAATAGGTGTGGTGTGTTGGCTAGCACACCGCGCGTATTGACGTTGACCGACGAGATCAACCAAAACCAATACAAACTCCTAAGTCAACAGACCTGGAAGTATGTGTAGAGTATTGTATGTGATTTGTTTCTTCTTGGAAATTAGCAGGTGAACGTCTGATTGAAATCAAGGAATAGGGACTCTCGATGGTGATCAAAGAGTGAATTTTGAGTTATGAAATTTCAGGTATTTATAAAGGATGGGAATCAGTATGTAAGTGTTGACCCCAATGTGGGAATTAAAATTTGGGTATCGATTCTCAAAATAGGAATCAGATGCCATAATCCATTTAAGGTGGTCTTAAAACTGATTTCAAAAGATGAGAATAGGATTGAGTGGGAGGACCGAATCGAGATGGAAAGCACAGAGTCTCACATCTGACTCAAAAGGGTAACAACAGTGTAGAAGATGGCAACCATTAAGGATATTACGCTAGAAAGAAAGGATTGTACCAGTTCGAGTTACCACTGGCGAATTATATTTGAACTGACATGTGACAGGGAGAATATATATGTCAAGTTTGGAAGGAAACTTGGACTCAGAACCAACCTAAGAGATGACAAAGAAAATATCTGCTACATTGAGGAGGTAAGCTCTAGGACTCACATCCAACTCAAGAGATGATGAAGAAAATATCTGCTACATTGAGGAGGAAAGCTCTGGGACTCACATCCAACTCAAGAGATAGCAGAGAAATATATAGATCACGTTAGGAAGGAAAGCAGTGGGACTCACTTCCAACCTAAGAGGTGATGAGAAAAATATCTGCTACATTAAGGAGGAAAGCTCTGGGACTTACATACAACCCAAGTGGTAGCAGGAAAATATATCGATCACGTTAGGAAGGAAAGCACTGGGACTCACATCCAACCCAATATGTGACGAGGAAAATATCTACTACATTGAGGAGGAAAGTTTTGGGACTCACATCAAACTAAAGAGCTAGCAGGAAAATATATCGATCACGTTAGAAAGGAAAGCACTAGGACTCACATCCAACTTAAGAGGTGACGAGGAAAATATCTGCTACATTGAGGAGGGAAGCTCTAGAACTCACATCCAACCCAAGTGATAGTGGGAAAAATATATTGATCACGTTAGGAAGAATAGCACTGGGACTCACATCCAACATAAGAGGTGATGAGGAAAATATCTGCCACATTGAGGAGGAAAGCTTTTGGACTCACATCCAACTCAAGAGGTAGCAGGAAAAATATATCAATCGCGTTAGGAAGGAAAGCACTGGGACTCACATCCAACCCAAGAGGTGACGAGGAAAATATCTGCTACAATGAGGATGAAAGCTCTGGGACTCACATCCAACTCAAGAGGTAGTGGGAAAAATATATCTATCACGTTAGGAAGGAAAGCACTTGGACTCACATCCAACCTAAGAGGTGACAAGGAAAATATTTGCTACATTGAGGAGGGAAGCTCTGGGACTCACATACAACCTAAGTGGTAGCTGGAAAAATATATTGATCATGTTAGGATGGAAAGCACTGGGAATCACATCTAACCTATGAGGTGATGAGGAAAATATCTGCTACATTGAGGAGGAAAGCTCTAGGACTCACATCCAACCCAAGTGGTAGCAGGAAAATATATAGATCATGTTAGGAAGGAAAGCACTAAGACTCATATCCAACCTAAGAGGTGATGAGGAAAAATATATCTCCCTATGCAGAAAATATACAAATTTAAATGTGTTAGTTCAAGGTGAATATGTGAATAGAATATGAAAATATGTGAAGAACTCGGAATTTGTTACTGATTCGGAAATGAGAATTGAAATTTACGTATCAATCTCGAAAAGAGAGTCGGAAGTTAGGGACCGACCTCAAATATAGCGAATCAAAAACATAGGACTAATTTGAATATGTGAGAATTGAAATATAGGGATAATTCTCAGAAGAGAGTGTCGAAATTTAGGTACCGAGCTCAAATATGGTGAATTAGAAACGTAGGACTTATTCGAATATGTGAGAATTGAAATTTGGGTATCAATTCTCGAAAGAGTTTGTTGTGTTGAATTTGCAGAAATGTGTTATGTGAAAAGGTTGATTTTGTTGAAAAAGGTTTGTAGAGTTTTGTGACACTTTGTGCAAAAAACAAAATCCTGTGGGGATGTGAAGAGAGTTAATGCAGATAAAGATGGTTGTGTTGCGCGCACAAAGAGTAAGAAACTCTGAAACCAATAGAATCCACTCAACAAATTCATTTTCTTTTCTTGTTGTCTTTACACATTTAATTTTTCAAAATATGTCTTTAAAATTTTACTTTTAATTAGTTTATTTTCAAAAGAAATTTGTTTTGTTGTTTATTCATTTATGATTATTTTTGTTTGAATTTTATTTTTGTTAAAGATTTGTTGTTTCGTCCTTCGTTCCTTGAAATTTTGAACCAACACGTGATTCTTGGCTTCCATCCATTGCACAAAAAGAAAACTGACCAAAAGGCACATTTCTGAGAGAAATTTCCATTAATATGCTCCAATCAAAATATCACATATCAAACATAGGCTGACGCCTCAAAAAGGTACAATATATAGTCCATATCAAAGTACATCTAGAACATCTCATGTCATGTATACATTGTAGGCTGAGTATGTGTGGCACATATCATGTTGCTGTAAAAAAAAAGTGAACCCTCTGACCATCTGTATTAGGTGTGACGAGCTCTTGATCGAGCAGACTATCTAAGCCTTGCTCTAGGACAAGAGTTTCCTTTGCATGTACCTAGATGTACAACCCTCTAATAGCTCGTATGGCAGCAGTTCTTCTAGCTTCGGTCTGGCTAGAATCCATATGGTGTTTTGTTGTTGTCCATTCTATAGAAGGTTACGGACACCCTACAGTACCGCACCCCTGGAATGCAGTGCTTGACGACATCTACCCTGTTTTCTTTCAGAACTAAAATTGAACCAACTGGAAACGGAATCTCTACGGGTCCTCTAAACTCAAAAGGGCCGACAATATCAATCTCTTTCCAAAAAAATATATTGCTTTTGCTCATGAATGAGACCGTGCAAAAGGGCATCACAAAATCGTGACTGGCTATATGGGGAGGGATGTAATCTCCCTTGTCATAGATGTTGATTATACAATTATTTGGGATGCAGGTAGCTGGCAGTATGTTACATCTGACCATCCGCTTGAACATCCACTTTACTATAGGAGGTAGTGGATCTACCTTGTCATGTCTAAGCATCCATATCA
Organism: Phalaenopsis hybrid cultivar; assembly: GCA_002079205.1. Lineage (NCBI taxonomy): Eukaryota > Viridiplantae > Streptophyta > Magnoliopsida > Asparagales > Orchidaceae > Phalaenopsis > Phalaenopsis hybrid cultivar. The sequence goes on from JXCR01142333.1 coordinate 338,277, forward strand.
GATTTCCCTGTCAGTCATTTGTAAGATTATAACAGCAGGTACACTGAATGGTGATTCTTCCTTTTCCTCTCATCAATTTCTTCAGCTCAGAGTACGTTCTTTCCATGAGAAGGTCTGCTCGGCCTCTATCTCTCAAATCAAAGATACAGTAAAGAATGCTTCTTTCGTCACTCTTACAGGATACCCTGGTATACAGCTTCAGGTCTTCCAATACTTTGACGAATCTTCCTTGGATTTCTTCATAAAATTCAAATTCACTTTTATTCATCTTGCTTATTTTGTAGTATTCCATCGTATCTCTCAAGTCAAAGTTGACTATTTACCCATGTTTAGCCCAACATACTCAAAATTTACCAACTTCCAAAAATCCCTCAAATTGACCTACTAATTGAACTCACAATCACTTCAACCCTTCACAAAAAATCTTCATAACAGTCATCTACACAATGTTGATCAATCAAGTGGGTCATTTTACATGGCTAACCTAGCCCAAACCAAAACTTTGATCACTTGAATCCACATTGAACCCATGCACTAAGATGGCCTAACTTCCCCAAAGACATCAAATTAACTCCACGTCAGCCATTGGTTAGACTCTAAGACTAAGCCAAAACCCATCTAACCACTTAAGCTAAGCCATTGACAAAAAGTCCCTCAAATTAAGGGATTTTATTCCCAAAAATGCACATGCTTAAGATACTATTACCAAAACTAAACCTCATATCATTAAGTTGCTTTGACAGATTCCCCTGGATGCCCTGAGCACCTAGCCACCTCCCCGTGCCATGAAGTCGCTGGACAAGCGCAAAATCGAGAGCCACCCTCATGGAACTTTACCCGAATCAAACCTAGAGGCCAGCCAGCCAAACCAAATTGTAGAGCTCCTCTGCCTTCCACCTAAGCACCACAACACACTCAAATATTTGCCCTAAGAGCCACCCCATGGCCATTTTTATAAAAACTCACCTCCACGGCCATGGCAAGTGTACTAAAAATTTCTTAGAGAGAGCCCCTCAAACATCTCACAGAGCTTCTCTGAGATCTCTTCCCCCACTGAATTCCACAGTGGAAGCTCAATTTTGAGCTCAAACCTCTGCCAAAAACCAGAACATAGCTCATTACACTTCCACAGTCCACCAAACATCAATTACTTGTGCCCACACCTTCACAACCGAGAAAGAAGCCAAAGCCCCACAAAATCTCCCTCTGAAATAACCTCTACAGTAGCTCTAGAACAACACCCGAATCTGATCGTGATCGAAATTGTATCTATGCCTCACACCAAGACCAGAGACTCAATCCCTAGTCTCTTTGGATCATAAAGAACGTGCCAAGATCCTCTAATTGAAGCTTCACTTCTCAGCGCAAAGGTATAAAACTTCTCTTTCTTTCGAGCCCATTTTGATTCTCCATTTAATTAGGCTTAATTTAATTGCATTATTACCATATGGATGTGTTCGTCTCACTTAAACGAGTCCATAAGATCAAACCCAAATTGATTTGTTTGTGTCTAGGTTGAGATCTTAAGATTTTAGTGTGAACGGTCACGACATCACTCTATCGGGAATGATGACGGGGAGCCATTTGATCAAACATGTATCGAATGGATGAAGGAGATCGAGCCGGATAGCGCTTCAGAACATAAACCACAGGCCGAGTCAGTAGCTACGCGGATGGCGACATCCAACCAGAGTGTGCCACGCGTGCCTTCCGAGCTGCCTAGGATCTAGTCAGCATGTGCTGTTTAAATTGATAAATAGGGATTTTTGCTATTTATTTAAATACACTTAACTTAAAAAATTCATATCTTGGTGTAGAAAAATCACAAAAATAAAATAAAAATACCCTTTTGCTCAGCGAACAGAGGAGAATAATGTAAAAAATATTTTAAGTCCATTTGATGCATATTTTATCTTTACTTAATTAAACACTGATTTGAATATTTTAATTCTCCATGCATGTAGGAACATTATCATGGCTTAAAATTTTAGCATGTTGTTGTCTCTGTCTTAGGGAACATCCTCCGATTTTTTCAAAGTCAAAGGATGTTCCTAGACAAAGATCCATATTTTTCAAGTTTGTGTCTTCTATTTGCATAAATTATTCATGATAATTAGCATGTTAATTCTAAAATTCCAAGAAAATTTTGGAAGGTCCACCATGACTAAAATAATTTCATGGGTCAAGTCATTTAAAATGTACTTAATTTTTATAAACTATAAATCATTAAGAGAATTAATTTTGAAAGATATAAACATTTAAATGACTCAATTTTTTATCTCCACTGTTATATATGATCCAAAGAACTCACCATAAAAATTTTAAAGTATTTTGAGTTCATTTGATAACTTAAGTTGATTTTTAAAGATAAATATCATTTTGGCACTTAAATGCTTTTTTTAAAAATCAAAATATAACTTGAAAAATTATAAAACTTGGTTTTTTGAGTTCTCTCAGATCAGGGGTATTTTAAAAAATAAAACGATATTTAAAATAAAAACTTGATTTTTAGCTTATTTTAAATAGTAAAATAATTAGAAATCCATCAAAATCACAAAAATAATAAAATTTATGGAAATGTTCTAAATTGTTTTTTATGCACTTAAGAATAATTGTAATAATTTTTCTTATTTTCTAAATAAAGATATTGAATGTTAAAGCTTAAAAATAATTTTTAAAGGCTAAAATGGATTTTCACTAGATATAATGCCAATAAATCAAATAAAACTTAGAAAATTATAAAATCTTCTCCTCTGAGTTCTCTGACCTTAGGGAAATTTTTAAAAAAATATAAAACTTAATTCTCCCCATTTAAATTATTTTATATTTAATAAATACCCCAGAACTTAAAATAATTCTTAAAATTCAAGTAAAATTAAAAAAACCATGAAATTTTGTCCAAATCCTTCTTTGATCTAAGTCAACTTCCAGTAAAAATTTCAAGGGATTAGATTTTTCCTTGGTCAAGTTAGAAATTTTCTTTGAAAAATCTTATTTTTGCATTAAAATAATAATATGAAATAAATTAAATTTTGAAAAATCATATTTTTTCCTCTGATGTCTTAATTGGCCCATGAATGAGGTAGGATAAAAATTTCAAAGTCATTTGAATTGAAATTGACAAATTATGAAGTGTTAGAGTCATAGGGGCAAATGTGTAATTTTAGAAATTTAGCCTTAATTAACATTTAGGCTTAATTCAAAGAGGGAAATGGGTAACCTTTGATTTTAAATTGGATGTTTGAAACACAAGGGGTTAATTGGTAGAAACCAGCCTCACTTTTTTTAATTGAAAAGATAAGTTAATGGATTTCTAAATTATTAAAATTTGGAAGTTTATTAAAATAAAATTGACCTAAGGCTTAGGGGTATGACTTTTGAAGTCAATAACTAATCAATTTAATATCCCTATTTTGATTTTCAAATAAAATTTAAATCATGAATTATGACCACCTAAAGCTTAACCTTTTCAAAACTAATTATGACACTCATCTAGATCTTAAGGGCTTAGTAGTGACTTAGGCTAAATCAAGTTTCATTTAATTAAGGATTAGAAAAGTAAACATCATCTAAAATTAAAACATCATTCAAACACTACAAGACCAATTATAACCAAAATTTGGTTAAATGTTCCAATAACACTAACTTACCTCTTTAAGAGTCTTCACCCGCATAATTTTAAAAATTAAAATTGAAAATGATAATTACCCTATTCTTAAATATAATTGAGACATCAATGTTCATTGAGCATTAGGGTTTTTATAGGATGAAAACTTAAGCAACATATTAAGTTTAAAAGAACTCGGGATTTTCCACCAGGCAGTGAGTGAGTAGCACGCACTTGTTTATTTCTCTAGATTTGTTGGATACCTCGGAGATCTACTAAACTTAATATATTTTTCTTGGCAAAATCATCCTTAATTAAACTCTTAAGGACCCACCAAGATATGACCTAGGGTCAGGTAGGTCACCAAAATTTACTTTCATGTTTCATATAAAATGCCTTAACATGCCTTCTCAGTTTTAGGTGGTGGAACGAGAAGACTCGTCAGGTACGCTTTTACAGTTTTTAGTATTCTCTTTCTTATGCTTTCATACTATACTTTTATACCTGCAAACTTTCATGCTAAACAACAACGCCACACTGCATGAAAACTAAAACTATCAGGATAGCCACAAAACAAAACTAAAATCAACCAAGATAAAGTTCACCGCCACAACATTCAAAATATAAAATAACTAAAAATTTAATCACAAACATCACACAAATCTACAATTGTAACTAAATTAAGATGTCTCTATCGGATGATTGAGAATTCATTGGAGGAAGTAACATACAGTTGCTAATGAGGCTTCCCACGGTCTAAATGAAATTATGGAACTCATTAAGTTGAGTTTAGCAGTTGCTAACGAGGCTTCCCACGGTTTAAATGAAATTATGGAACTCATTAAGTTGAGTTTAGTGATTGCTAACGAGGCTTCCCACAGTCTAAATGAAATTATGGAACTCATTAAGTTGAGTTTAGTACTAACGAGGCTTCCCACGGTCTAAATGAAATTATGGAACTCATTAAGTTGAGTTTAGTAAGTGTTCATTTGGATTAAGTGAATCCAATAGAAAATAGTGGTGCTGAAACGAGGGAGCCGTAGGATCCTAACCGGTGTCGTTCTAATCAACTTTAATATGCCCCCATAAAATTTAAACAGCTTCAACCATAGAGCCACTTGATTTGATATTATAACTTAACACACTAGAAAACTCAAACTTGTCGCAGCAAGAAGCTTGGAGCTAGCATGGTGGGCAGCATGGCCATCTTTAACAGCAGAATCTGTCTTCCCCAACTAAACCAATCTTCCTTCCTTAGACTTAAACAACAAAGCCATAGGACTTCGAGGTTGCTTGCTTATGTAACGTAATTCCTCATCTTTTCTTTAGGCCTTCGTATAGCCCTGCTATACAATATAAGCCCTAACTTGTCTTAAGATTCCAAGGTTGTCATCCGTCACGACCTAATTCCTTACATCTTCCATGCTATTTATGTAATCCTTTCATACGAATGTAAGCCCTAACTAATAAAATTGGCAGAATGCAATACTTAAATAGTTCTCCTCAAAATTGAAGCCAAACATTAGGATAGCTTGGGAAGTCACCGAGGTTCTGCTCTGGATCCATGACATCCTTTAGTTCTTCCTCCTTTGGACTCTACATCAAAATGTTCTAAATTTGAACCAATCCCCTTTCACATGTCTACGTTCAATCTCATTGAAAAGTTCTACCCTTTAAAACTCCTTGAAGATAATATTTCCTGATTTTTATCGAGAGTCTTCTTAAGTGACTTTGGTCATTTACCTTTGAAATTCCTTGAAGATAATATTTCTTGATTTTTATCGAGAGTCTTCTTAAGTGACTTGTCCTACTCTTTGAAATTCCTTGAAGATAATTTTTCTTGATTTTTATCGAGAGTCTTCTTAAGTGACTTTAGTCATTTAAGATGTAATTAACTATAGGGGCTTGCCCTTATAAGAAGCATGTCCAAACCCAGCTATTCTTTGAAGATAATATTTCCTGATTTTTATCGAGAGTCTTCTTAGGTGACTTTGGTCATTTAAAAGCGTTGAAGAGTCCTACCCTTTGAAATTCTTTGAAGATAATTTTTCTTGATTTTTATCGAGAGTCTTCTTAGGTGGCTTTGGTCATTTAAGAATATTTCATGATTTTTATCGAGAGTCTTCTTAGGTGACTTTGGTCATTTAAGATGTAATTAACTATGGGGCTTACCCTTATAGGAAGGATGTCCAAACCCAGCTTAGTATAAACCATATTTAATTTTTTATATTAAATAGAAGAACTTGTCGGCAAATATAAAGGTTACACAGACCAAACGGATGTCATATATTCCGTAGTTTATTTGATCAAGCCTCATCTTCAAGTCTTGAGTTTATCCTTCGGGATAGATACAGGATTTGAGGTACAACACTCTTTCATTTAAACTATAAAAAATATGGGGTCAGTTTGATTTCATATTTTTCTAAAACTAAATATATATGTAAATTAAAACGTCTTTCTAAAGCGAGCGACGGGATTTTGATTCCGGTGACCGACAGCTTCTTAAGAGAAAACTTCTCCAAACCAAAAATTACGCCGACAAGTGGTTTATCCAATCATACATCATCTCATATTCGCTTTTCTTGGAATCTTCTAAGGATATCTCATATTGAGGTTTCTTCTGTTTTTTCATCATTATTTCCTCTTTAGAACTGTCATCATCACCATTGCTTATTGTTGAGCTAGTCCATTCAAAATTGAGTTGGTTCTTTCTTGTCCACATCGCCGGCCTTGACCTCGGGTGCACGAGCTAAAAGAACCTCCACCAACTTGTTGTAAAAGTGTGGTGGAAGATCGTCGAAGAGGAGTTGAATGGCCCTGCCATTGTACTTCTTTTGAATCTTTACTTTTTTTGTCACAACTTCACGAAAGATGACAACTTTCTTCGAAGGCTCGTAGTAGGCAGCATCTTCATGAATTCCAACTTCATGAAATGAAAATAGTTGTAGATCTCTTTTGATGTAATGCTCTTGCTCTTCTTTATAGTACTTAATGCACCAGTGTAGAGATGACGGAACAATGTTGTGTTCATGAATCCACGGTGACCCAGTAGAGCATTGAAAGAGGCCTCGGCGTCGATGATATGAAACTTGGCGGTTGTTGCTAGTTCTCCAACCTTCATAAATAGTGTAATAGATACAAGGGCTCTTTCTCCCTTTTGGTTGAATCCTCTCAGCATAATTTTATTGAACGTAAGATCTTGAGCTTCAATGTCCAAATATGCTAGTGTCCGTAGACTCATCAAGTTGAGTGATGCTCCAGGATCTACTAAAACTTTGGAAAACACAAATTTACCGATGTTAAAGGAGATGTAGAGTGGTCGGTTATGGTCGGTGGTACCAAGCAACAAATCTTCATCTATGAAGGTTACCCCAGGCTGTTCTTTCAACGAACAAACTTTATCCGAGGATGTGCTGGCCAACTGAGTTAAGTAAATCTCCGGGTCAAGCAAGGTTGTAACCAGAGACTCTCTCATCTGCTTTGACAGGATCAGAGCATTATAGATGCTTAATCGGGCTAGTAACTTTCCAAGATTAGCTAACACATTGTAATCTACTTTGTATGATCCTCCAATTTTCACTCGGTTGTGTGGTTCTTCCACTGGTGGAGGTGGAGGTAGTTCTTCTTGAGTTACTATTTGTTTTCTTTTTTCTATTGGAGTTATTATTGAGGGAAATACTTTTCTGCTCCTTAAGTTTACTTCTGTAATTTCTTCTTCTTGAGACATCACTATTGAATCTTTTGGTGTTTCTTCTTTGTCAGAATTATCTTGATTGATGGCAAGCGGTGCACCGTAATGCTCAGGAATTGGTCCCTCACTCCCAATGTTGTCATAGCTCGTTTTGTTGATGTCTTCTTTAGTCTTGTTAGTGAGTTCATCAGAGTTAAGTATGATTTGAGGATCATTTTGGGAATTAAGATCGAGTCTATATTGGTCAAAATTGATTACATAATCACTAGAAACAGTTAAAACGTAGCCAAAATTATGATCATTATATTCATAAGAACCCGGAGGGCCAAAAAGATAATCATACAAAGTCAGGGGTTCGAGGATTTTCTTCCCCAAATCTGAGACAACCAAACTAGTAGAGGCGGCCCCTATCCTACCCCCTGTGCTATCAATCTTTTTAGTGATGTTCTTTTTTTTCTTTAACTTTAAAGACGATGGATCTGGTGGCGAAATCTTCATCTTGAGCTTGACAGGTTGAAGACTCTGAACGGAAGCTTTCTTTGATGCATTCTAGATTTGGTTTAATAATTTCTTGGATGATTTGCTCCAAAATCCATTGCATTCATCTTTTTTGGTCTGTGCAGAAAAATGCTTTGATGAATCCTGGATTTGATTTAGAACCCTCTTGAGCTTGCTCTAAGTCATACTCCATCCATCTTTTTCAGTATATGAATCAATCTGAGAGTTTGGTTCAGCCAAAATCATATTTATAGAACCTTTTCAGGTTCTTTCAAATATTCCTTTGGGATTGTTATATTCCCTTCATTAAGGTTCTTTTCGAGCCAATCCTTAACGATGAAACACTCTTCTATGGTGTGCCCCAGCAATCTGTGGTATGGGCAATAATTTGGTTCATCTTTCTTGTCAAATTCCTCGGGCTTCTTTAGAACTGGTAGTCTGAACTCAGGCTTCTTTAGCAGACATCTGAACATTTTAGACACAGCCTCATCTTTAAAAGAATATACCATTTTCTATTGTTCTGCTAGAGATATTCTCTTATTCCATGTTTGAGGTGATCCTTCTTGAGGCGGTCGCTGACTAGACTGGCTATTTTGTTTCTGAGCCTGCTATGATGAAAATTGACAAGGATTTTTTGCATATATCTTCATTGGTTGTTTTCCCTTATTGACAGTCGCTACTATTCCCTATTTCTTTTCAAACATTCTGGTTGCCTTGGACTTCTTGTGTGAATCCATTTGTTTAATTTCTTCTTGAAAACTACTGGCTTTACTAAGTAGTTTCTCGAAGGATTTGATGGTGAGTCCCTTGAGCATGAAAGCTACTAGGCCATGAATAATTTTGAGTAAGATCTCAATTGCATGTTGTGCCTATAGCTGAGTATCACACTTCATTCTAATGTTTCTCTACCTCAAGATGTAATCCACTAAAGTCTCGTTGGGCTTTTGTTTTTCCATCATGAGCTCTCCTATAGTGACATGGTGTTGCACTTTGGTAAATCTTTTCATAAATAGTTGTTCCAATTATGTAAAGGTTTTCAGTGATCCATTGGGTAAATCAGCATACCAATCAAAGGCAATCCCTGACAAGCTACTGACAAACTGTTGGAAGAGTAAAGCTTCGCTATTTCTTATGTTGCCACAACTGGTTTGAAATTGTGCTATATGTTGTCTGGGTTTTCTAGTCTCATCAAATATTTTAAGGTTTGGTGCCACAAAACCCTTGGGGGAAGGGTACAACATCGAATTCCTCCGAATAGGGTCTACTCTTTAGAATCAATCAACCACCCTTAGACTGGGTTAAGGCTTCCCGAATTTGCTCAACCATTTGCTTAAATTCTTTCCTTGGTATGGCACTCGGTCGAGAATCCTTCTTTGGTTCCTCATCTTTATTTGCTGAGGCAACTTCTCTTCTTTCATCAATCATATGTATGATTTCTGGTTGGTTGATCTCCAAAGAGGCTAGTTGCGGTGCTTGTGATTGCCCCTGAATGGTGGCCATGAAGGTCATGGCGGCGACCATCTCTTCTATCCTTTTCTTCAGTTGGTTGACTTGCTCATCCCTTAGGAGAATAGTGTTACGCAGCTCATCTACGGTGTTCTCTTTGATGAGAGATTGAGCCTCGTGCGCAGATGTAGCAGATCTGGTTTCGATGACATGGACATCCGTGAAATCTTCTTCAAGATACTCATTATAGTCAAAATCTTAATCATCATCATCAATGGAGACTCTGTGTTCCCGAAGCAACTCGAAAATCTCAACTCTAAGCTTTTTAAATTTTTCATTGATCATTGATTCTTTATATATCTTAAATTCTGGAGGACCCTGCTGGACTTCCTCCTCTTGCTCTTCCATTTCAATGGCAATTGCTGCGACGATGTCAGATACTTCAGACCCAGGCTTCATTCAGTGATCTTGTCTTGTAGGCTTATTGGACTGTATCAGTACAGCGACCTTGGGTATCCACATTATTTTCTTTGACGATGATGTCTCAAGTCAGAGTGTCCTACCGAAAACATCGGGATGTCGAGGAGAAGTATCCATCGGTATCCATCTGGCTTCTTCTTCTCCGCATCCTATCCATAAAGTGATGATAATGCAATGACAATCTTCTAAATACTCTCGTATCCATCGGTATCCATTAAAGGATGGAATCTACTTCCCTGCATAAGTGGATATACTTCGGGTAATTCTAACCCCTCTTGGTGCGGCTTTTCCTGGATAGATATTTCCTCAGGAGTCTGTGCTTTAGTAGCTCTTCAAACTATTCTATTGCGGTTTCTCTTCTGAGTTCGGGTTAATGGTGCAGCTCTTGAACTCGATCTGATTTCAAACACTGGTGGTGAGACAGCCAGTCCCTCAGTCGGATTTTCAATGATCATTACTTCTATCCCCTTAGCAACAGCGGGAACAACAAGGTTGGTGCGTGCCAGAATGGTAGCAGTAGTCTTGGCTTTCTTATAAGAAGAGAAACCCTGAAGACAGTTCAGATTGAACTCAGCAGACGGTTCCTGAATTTCAAGAGCGGTGACTTTCATCACGACGAACAGGCCTTCCCGAGGATAACCTCAAGGTCTTCAAATCCGGCTCCGAACTTAATGGTAAGAGCAACATTACGGGCTTCATGGCTTGTAGGAAAGTTCAAAGAAAAGGTCAGCATTGGGTAAGTCATTGCAGCACCTTTAAAATAAAAAGTTCTGGGGTTAGCAATATGGCCAAAACCATGTAATCTTTAGTGCAAAAACTGAAAATTAATAGAGGTTGATCTGTAGGCTGGGTAAATTTTAGTTTGTGGGGATTTTCAAATTTTTAGTAAAAAGGTAATTTGAAAGTAGAAAATTTTAATTAATATAAGAAAATTTTAAACTGCGCGAAACACAACAAAGTTTGATTTAATTTGCAAAATAGCAAATCAGATCTGGAAGGGAGATGTGAAGTGTTTAGGACCCAGTCTGGGACCCATTTAGCAACTCACAATGCCCAGGTGGAACTAGTCTACCAACACACTTATTGGGGTCCGACCCCACATGAAGATTTAAAGAGTCCTTAATGGCCTTTTGAACCTCCCTATTCAAAGGTGATTGAATAGATAGTTCTGAAGTCTAAAGAGTTGGCTGTACTTTCACAAGAGAGAAATGGGTAAAGTATATCAATGAAAGAAGATTAATTTGGTCCAAGAGGGACATGGACACATTACTGATGTGTGAAGATATGATTTCCTGATTTAAATGGAGAGAGAAGCTCATCCCCAACGGAGTCACTAGAAGCTGTAGGCATTATTTTTGGTTGGGGAGTTGCCTGAAAGAAGTTGTCGGTCACCGGAATTGAAATCACGTCGCTCTCTATGGAAGGACGTTTTAATTTATATATAGATTTAAGTTTAAAAAAATATTAAATCAAACTAACCTCATTATTTTCATAATTTAAATGAAAGAGTGCTATACCTCAAGCCCTTTATCTATCCCGAAGGGTAAACACAAGACTTGAGGATGAGGCTCAATAAAATAAACTAAGAAATATATGACATCTTTTTGGTCTGCAAAATCATTTTATTTGCCGGTAATTTCTCCTAGTTTATATTAAGCTCGGTTCAAAAAAAGCTTCCTATAAGGGCAAGCCCCTATAGTTAATTACATCCTAAATGACCGAAGTCACCTAAGAAAACTCTCGATAAAAATTAGGAAATATTATCTTCAAGGAATTCAAAAGGATAGTACTTTTCAATGATATCAGACAAATAGGTGTGAAATGGGATTGGCTCAAATTTGGAGCATTTTATTTTTGGAATCCAAAGGAGGAAGAACTAGGGGATGTCATGGATCCGAAGGAGAACCTCGGTGACTTCCTGGTTTATCCAATGGTTTAGCTTCAATTTTATTTATTAGGGCTTACATTTCTGTGAAATGATTGCACAAATAACCTAAAAGATGCGAGGATTTAGGTCGTGACATACGACAACCTCGGAATCCTAAGGCGAGTTAGGGCTTAGATTGTACAATATAATTATGCAAAGGCCTAAATATAAGGTGATGATTTATGTTGCATAAGCAAACAAACTTGAAGTCATATGTATTTTTTGTTTAATTTTAAGGAAAGAATTTAATTTAGCTAGGGAATACAAGTTTTGTTATTGAAGATGGTCGTGCTGCCCACCATGCTAGCTCCAAGCTCCTTGTCGTGATGAGTTTGAGTTTTCATGGGTGTCAAGTTATGATGTCAAATTAAGTGGCCCTATGGTTGAAGTTCTTTAAATTTTATGGGGCATGTTAAAGTTGATTAGAGAGACACCGGTTAGGATCTTACGGTTCCCTCATTCGGGCACCACTATTTTCTATTGGATTCACTTAGTCCATATAAATTTACTAAACTTAACTTAATGAGTTCCATAATTTCATTTAGACCGTGGGAAGCCTCGTTAACAACCATAGATTACATCCTCCAAGGGATTCTCGATCATCCGATAGAGATGTGTTAATTTAGTTGTAGTTGTAGTTTTGTGATGTTTGTGATTATATTTTAAGTTGTTTTATTTTTAAATGTCGTGCAGGTGATTTTTATCTTATTTTTTTTTAATTTTGGTATTGGGGTTTTGGTTTTGTGCCTATCCTAATAGTTCTAGTTTTCATGTAGGGTGACATCGTTGTTTAGCATGCAAGTTTGTGTTAGCATCAAAAGTACAGTATGAAAGTACAAGAAAGTCGACGCTGTAAAATGTAAAACCGTACCTGGCGAGTCTTCTCGTTCCACCACCTGAAACTCAAAATGCATGTTAGAACATTTTTGTAAAGCAAAAAAGTAAGGTTTTAGTGACCTACCAAACCCTATGTCATATCTTGGTGGGTCCCTGTGGGTTTGATAAAGGATGATTTTTTTTAAGAAAAATATATTAAGTTTAGTAGACCTCTGAGGTATCCTACAGATATGGAGGAAGAAGCAGGTCCATGCTTTCCTCTCACTACCTGGTGAAAAGCCTCGAGCTCGTTTAAATTTATTATGCTGCTTAATAATTCGTCATATGGATACCTTTAATGCTTAGTGAAGATTGATGTTTCAATTATCCATAAGAGTCGAGTAATTATCACTTATCGTTTAATTTGAGGATTATGTGGGTGATGACCCTTAAAGGGGCAAGTTAATGTTACCAAGGCACTTAGCCAACTTTTTAATTTGGGCTTGTAATATTTGAAAGATGTTCAATTTTTAATTATGTTCTCTTTTCTAATCCTCTTCTAAACAAACTTGATTTAGCTTAGGTCACTACTAAGCCCTTAAGATTTTGGTAGATATCTTAGTTATTTTGAAAGAAGTAGAATTTTAAGTGATGATGATTATTCATTTTCAGAGCACTTAAGTGTCATTTAAACATCAAGTAGGGTTATTAATATCAACTTCCAAATTCATACCCCTAAGTCTAGGATCATTTAATTGACTAGACTTCCAAATTTTAATAATTTAAGGAACCTACAAACTTATCCTTTAACTATGAAAGAGCGAGGTTGGTTTCTACCGATTAAACCCCTTCTGTTTCAATCATCCAAATAATTTAATTAAAATCAGAGGTTTCCCTTTTTCCTCCTTAAATTAAGACTAAATATTAATTAAGGCCAAATTTCCAATATTATACTTTTGCTCCTAAGGCTCTATCACTTCATAATTTGTCAAATTTAATTAAAATGACTTCAGAATTTTTATCCCACCTCCATGGGTGAATTAAGACAACAGAGGAGAAAATTTGATTTTTCAAAATTTAATTTAATTTACATATTTATTTTATTGCAAAAATAAGATTTTTAAAAGAAAATTCCATAACTTGCCTAAGGTAAAGTCTAATCCCTTGAAATTTTTACTCGAGGTAGACATAGACCAAAGAAGCATTAGGGCAAAACTTCATGATTTATGGAATTATATTGGAGTTTTTAGAATTATTTTAAGTTTTGTAGTATTTACTAATTTTAAAATATTTTGAAAGTAGAAAATTAAGCTTTATATTTTTATTAAATCTCTCTGATGTCAAGGGACACAAAGAAATAAAGTTCAAATTTTTTTGATTTTTCTTTGAATGCTTAGTATTATTTTAGTGTAAACCAATTTTTAGCCTTTAAAATTTATTTTGAACTTTAAAATTCAATATCTGCACTTAGAAAATTAGGAAAACTATTCCAATTATTCCTAAATACTTAAGAAACAATTTAGAACATTTCCATGTATTTTATTATTTTTGTAGTTTTTATCATTTTTTAATGATTTAAATATTAAAAATAGGCTTGAAAATGGAATTTTTATTTTAATTCAAATTTTTTTTAGAAAATTCCTCTGATCACAAAGAACTTTGAAAACTAATTTTTATAATTTTTTGAGTTATATTTTAATTGTTAAAAATCATTTTAGTGTTAAAAGCGGCATTTAACTTGAAAAATCAAATTGGGTTAATAAATGAGCTTCAAATGTTTTAAAATTTTTATGGAGAGTTTTTTGAACTTTAAATCATAGTGGAGATTAAAAATTAAGTCATTTAGATGTTTGTGTTTCCCAAGATTAATTTTCTTTGTGTTTTAGGGTTGGTGGAAATTAAGTGTATTCTTAATGAGTAAGCCTATGAAATATTTTCTAAAGAGTTCACTGGTCATAGTAAACCTTCCAAAATTTTCTTAGATTTTTCTAAGCAACATGCTAATTATTATGATAATTTTATGCAAATAATAGACATAAACATGAAAAATATAGATCTCTGTCTAGAGATATCCTCTGACTTTGGAAAAATTAGGGAATGTTCCATAAGATAGAGGTAACAACCTGCTAAAATTTCAAGCCATGGTGAAATCTCTACATGCATGGAGAATCAAAAGACTCAAAATAATATTTAATTAATTAAAAAATAAAATATGCATCAAATAAATTTCAAATCATTTCCACATTGTTCTTCTATGTTCACTGAGCAAGAGGGTATTTTTTTGTGATTTTTCAACTCCAAGATATGGATTTTTGAAGTTTGTGTTATTTATTTAAATCAGAAAATACCCTATTTATCTAATTAAACGCACGACACCATGTCAACCTATGGTGGCACCGAAACTCCATGCGGCGTGCTCCCATTCGACGCCGCCATCGACCTCAGCGCTAACTCGGCTCGCAGGTCATGTATAAAGGCGTTGTCTGGCTAGATCTCGTCCGTTGATGAGATAAATGCGCGATCAGACGGCTCCCCGTCATCGTCCTCAATGCCTTAGCCCAAGAACCATCCATTTTTAAAGCTTAAGATCTCACTCATTTCTTAACAAAATTAAGTGTGTTTTGTTTCTAAATGCTCATCTAAGTGTGACGAACACATCTATACGGTAATCAAGCCATTAAATTAGCTCTAATCAAATGGAGGATCAAAATAAGCTCGGGAGGAGGAGGCATTTAATACCTTTGCTATGAGAAGGAAAGCTTTGATTAGAGGTGTTTGACACATTCATGGTGGTCCATGGAGGATAGGGATTAAGCCTCTTGTGTGGTGAAAGGCCTAGGTAAGAATTTGATCAAGCTCGATTTCAGGTGTTGGTCTAGAGCTATGATAAGAGCTCGGTATGACCAGAATTTGATGGGGCTTCTTGTCCTTTCACTGTGGTGATGGTGTGAGCAAGTTTAATTTGATTTTTGTAGAGTGTAGAGGTGTGGAGAGCTCTGTCCTGTCTCCGGCAAGGTTTTGAGCTCAAAAATTGAACTCCGACAAGGGGATTCAGGGCAATATGGTGGTTGGGTTGCATTGAGGTCTCAAGAGGCTCTAGGAGTAATTTTGAGGGATCTCTCAGAGAAATTTTTAGCACACCCTCCATGGGCGTGGAGGTGAGATTTTAGAAATAAAATGCTTAAGGGTGGCTGTCATGGCCAATTTGGGGATGAAAAAGCTTGCTTAGGTGGAGGGCAGTGAGGCTCTAGCATTTAATTTGGATGAGGTGGCCTCTAGGTTTAAATTGGGTTTTATTCCATGGGGGTGGCTCATGGTTTGGACTTTTTCCAGCCACTAGGCCAGCCGGACAGGCCAGGGGAGGTGGCTAGGTGGTCAGGTGAGCCAGAGGAATATGTCACAACAATTAAATGGGCTGGTGTTTAGTTTTGGAAAAAAATATTCTTGGCTTAAGAAAATATTGAGTTAAATTCCTTATTTGGGGATCCTTTGGTTCAAAAATCATTTGGGTGGTTCCATGGGGTTTTTCTCGGTCAATAGGGTCCAAAACTTTGCTGTGGTGGCCTTGCCTTGACTAATTTGACATGTATAGGTCAATTTCGGTGCATGGGTCCAAGTGTGTGCAAGTGACTAAAACTTGGGTTTTGCCTAGGATAGCCATGTTAATTGGCTCAATTGATTGATTCATTTTATGTATATGATTGAAATGAACATTTTTGGTGACGGATTGAAAGAATTTTGAGTTCAATTGGAGGGTCAATTTGAAGGATTTTAGAATTTTGGTCAATTTGGGCATGTTGGGCTAGACTTTGGTCTAGATTGGGCTAGGCTTGGGCTAAGTCCAAATTGATTGTTGAGAATTGTCAATAGAAATGTGATGAAGATTTTTTAACATGAATTGGGTGCCAATTTTGGGGTTAATGCAATCAATTTGGTGAAATTTGGAGGCATAGCCAATTTTGGGCTTTTGACTTAGGTTAAAATTAAATGAAATTGAGGCTTCACCAAGGTCAATTGAAGGTCAAGTTTGATGTTTAGGAATGTTATGAAAATTTTCCAGCATAAATTGTGCCAAATTTGGTGGGCTATGGGTTTAATTGGATAATATTAGGTCATGTGGCCAAAATTGGGGTTTTACTTTGGATCAAAATTGGGCTCAAAGCATAAGCCAGCAAAGCTTGTATTTGGATTAAAATGGTCACATGGAATTTTAATTTGAGTTTAGGATTGAAATTGGGAGAAATTGGGACCAATTTAATAGACATTTGGGGTGGATTTGAGGAGATTGGGCCTTTTAAGGGCAATTTGGGGGTTTTGGACAAAGATGGTCAAATTGGCCAAATTGGATCATGTGATAGTTGAGAAAAATGAAATTAAGAATATTTGGAAGGTTTTGGGAATCTTTAGGAATTTTAGGAATTTTTCAAATTTTGGGCTAAGGAGGAGTGTTTTGGTAATTTGGCAATTTTTGGTGATTATGGGTAATTTAGATATTTTCAAAAGGTTTGAAATGATTTTTGAACAATTTTAGGTATTTTTGGTAAATTTGGGAGTTTTGGCCAAATTTAGGGTTTCAAGGGTACTTAGGTTATTTGGGGGAGTTTAGGGCAAAAGGCCAAGTTGAGTATTTTCGGTAGAATTGGGGTGCCAACCACCATAAATGAGCTATGGATCAATGGAATCCCCATTTGGGTCCTCTATGTACTGGTCTTAGCTAAACCCTAGCCTAGGGCCAGTGGGTTTAGGAGACCATCTACATGAGTCTCCAAATGGATTAAGGGATCAAAGTGAAAAAAATTTGGGTTTGTATTTGTGAGTGATTGTGAGTATCTTAGCTCTAGACCAACACCCAGAGTCAACCTGAAGGTCAAACAGTCCTATGGGAACTCTCCTTGAGCTCCCTCATAATGACCCCACCTAGTAAGTGCTAGAGGTTAGGACCAATATGTAGAGCTTCAAGTTGAGTAAAGAGAAGTTTGGAATTTCTAATGGTGAGGGTTCCTTTTCTAGTTTTCTATGATAGTCAATAGAAAAGACGTATGGCTAGAACCTAGGCTACTGAAGAGGAAAACTAGACCTCAACCAAAAGCGAGGTCAACAACACATCTATCAAAACTCTTCCTGTGGCAAGAAATTTTGTTCCTAAAATGATAGGAATTTCTTTAACTTCCTCCATATCTAACACAATAAAATCCACAGGAAAGATAAATTTATCAAAATTTACCAAAACATCTTCTATAACTCCTTTAAGATATGTAATTGAACAATCAACTAACTGAAGAGTTATAGTAGTAAGTGAAATTTCTCTTAAACCCAACCTTCTGAAACTCGATAGAGACATAAGATTAATATTAGTTCCCAAATCACATAAAGCTTTTACAAAAAATCATTCGCCAATAGAACAAGGAATAGTAGAACTACCAGGATCTTTAAATTTTTCAGGATGCTTTTTCTGAATTATTGTGCTTCACTCTTCACTAAGTGTAACTTTCTCATTTTCTGTAAACTTCATTTTTTTATTAAGTATATACTTCATAAACCTTACATAGCTTAGCATTTGATCATGGGCTTCAACAAATGGAATATTTATTGTCAATTTCCTCAGTATTTCTAAAAATTTTGTAAATTGGTTATCTTTGTTATATTGCTTCAATATTTGAGAAAATGGAGGTGGTGGTCTTTCTAAAGTAATTTTCATTGGTTTAATAGGATATTTTGACTCAAAATAAAAATCTTCACTATATTTTTCATTTTCCACCCCTTCTTTCTCAATTTCAACTTCAATTTCTTTTTGAACATTTATTTCCAATTCTTTTCCACTTCTCAGTTGAATTGACTTATTTTGCTCTTTGTTCCGATCTTTAAGATTAACTTCAAGATTACTAAGCAAAGTTCCTAGACGTCTATTGCTAAGTGCAGTTGCAATACATCCCAATTAATTTTTTATGTTTCTAATTGCAGCTACTTAACTTTTTAATTGTTCTCCTTGACTTTGTAATTGTGCTCCAATTTACATATTAATTCTTCCATTAACAGTTTCTTCTCCTTACTCTGCAAATTTCTATTGAAACCCGGATGGTAATAAAGTTTATTGTTAGAATTCCCCTTATTGTTGGAGTTTCCCAATGGGTTCACAACATTGTTCCCCCATTACGGATTTACAATTATTAGAGTTATTGTTACTCCAATTAAAATTTGAGTGATTTTTCAAACCAGGATTATCATAATTGGAATAAGGATTATTAGATTAATTATTTATTGCATTTAAAGTCTCATAGGAAGATTGAAAATCTATCATTAGTCCCAATGAATTTTTCTCAAGCATAAGAGGTGTCTGAGAAAAATTCCTTACATATTGATCTATCATCTTTGATATTGCAGCAATTTGAGCAGCCATCATAGATATAGCAACAAAATTATGAATAATAGCTACTTTTTTGGAGTTTTTTTTTCAGAGGGCCATTAAAAATTACTAGTAGCCATCTCTTCAATTAATTAGTATGCTTCATCATATGGTTTTGACATTAATGATTCACCAGCATTAGCATCAATTATAGATCTAAGAGATCCAACCAATCCATAATAAAAATTTTGAATTCTTAACCATTCTGGTAACGAATAATGTGGACACTTTCAAAGGAGATCTTTAACTCTTTTCCAAGTTTCATAAATTGATTATCCTTTAAACTGACAAAAAAATGTATTATCATTTCTAAGCTTAGCAGTTTTTGTTGGTGGGAAATATTTAGATATAAATTTTTGTGAAAAGTTTCCAAATGTTCTGATAGATCTAGGTGCTAATGAGTTTAACCACATCTTATCTTTATCCCTTAATGAAAATGGAAAAAGTATAAGTCTGAATACATCAATCGAGACTACATCATATTTAAATCTAGCACACAATTCTAGAAAACTAGCAAGGTGTAAGTTTGGATATTCAGTTGGTGTTACCCAAAATTGATTATTTTGTACCATTTAGATAATATCAGGTTTAATCTCAAATGAATTGGTAGCTACCACAGATACTCAAATGAATTTCATCTATTGTAGGATTAGCATAATCTTTTAAAGGTCTCTTATGATGTTCATTTTCAATTTCAGAATTACCTAAGTTTCTAAGCATTTTGTTCAATTTATCTAAGTCTTTTTTTTTATTTTTCTAATAGTTCTTTCTGACTCCGAATCATAAGGTATTAAACCTACCAATCTTAAACTACGCATACACAAACACAATAAGCAATAAAAATAAGCAAACACACTAAAATATAAAATTATTAAATTAAAATACAACAAATTAAATAAAATGTTCTAAATTATAAAGTAATTTACCGTTACTCAGCTGCAATGGTGCCAAAAACTTGATGTGGGCAGTTTTGTGGTGCGCTGTAAATATCATTTAATACTACAATACACACACGACAACATGAGTAATAAATATGCAGTGAAATCTCTATAAAAATAAATTTAGTATAAATAGTTTTATCTTTTAAAATCTTTAAGCTGTCAAACCATAATAATAATGCTAGTATACGTACTGCTCAAGTAATAAAGGACTCTAATGGAGTCATAAGTATCAATCCCACAAGGGGTTGGAAATTCTTGTGGATATAATGTCAAGCACACTATTTAAACAATAAAACTTAAGTAAGAAAAATAAATTAAAATTAAATTTAATGTACGCTAAATGAAATGCAGTTAAAAGAACTAATTTAACTTAACTATTTACTAAACTTCAAAAGTAAACATATAAAGTCTAAACAAAGTTTTGTAGTGAAGAATTCCAATTTAAGAAAGTGTCCTTCCTCTTTAAAATGATTTTATGGATTGTGAAGTAATTAAAATTTTATATATATATATATATATATATATATATATATATATATATATATATATATATATATACATATTGATTAAANAGTGAAGAATTCCAATTTAAGAAAGTGTCCTTCCTCTTTAAAATGATTTTATGGATTGTGAAGTAATTAAAATTTTATATATATATATATATATATATATATATATATATATATATATATATATATATAATTCTATTATGCCAAATATGAGCAATCTTATTCTTTACCCTCTAAGAGTGCATAAAGAACAATGACTAATCCAGAGTTTGCTCCCTAAATCCATTGTTAGGTTGAGAGGATGTTGGCTACCACTTCAGTGCTCTTACTTCTCCCTCCCTTGAGGGCTAACAATCTTGCTTTAGTTTCCAAGAAATTGGACCAAATTAGGGATTTTAATCTGTCACCTTAAATTCTCTAATTTTGCGCCCATCAAAGTATATTTCTCTATTCATTTGTACGCAACCCCATGAACTTCATATCACCATGGAATTGAATGTGACTTTTATCTTATTGTAGAAAGCATAGCCCTTTTGAATCTTTTGTTTCTCAATAAATTTTAATATTTAAATTGGCTAGATCAAAAAATAAATGAAGATCAGAGTTTGAATCATCACAATTTATTGACATTTAAAACCTTATATAACAAAATTAATTCTTCAAAAAGACCATTTCTCATTGTAGGGAGAAAGATAAAGAAGACTACTCATAATTCATGAGAAGGATATGACAAAACATAGATTTTATATAAAAAAACAAGTTTACAAAACAAAGAAAGGAAAGAAGATAACTTATCTGAAACTCCTTCTCAAGAAAATCCCTTCAAGTTCCCTTTAAGCACTTTCTCTCTTTACAATCACACTCAGTTCTCTCATAGATATGTAATGAAGAAGAAATCCTTCACCTTCCTTCTCCTCTTACAACTCTAGAAAAAAATCCTCTCATCTCCTAAGACTTCTCTCTCACACCAACTCTTTTCTCAAACCTCTCGCCCCAACTCTCTTGACTCCTCTCTCTCGCAAACTCTTCTCTCAAACCTCTCTCCAACTCTTCTCTAAAACCTCTCATTCTAACACTCTCTAGTCTCTTCTCTTTTTTTTTAATTAGGGCTAGCCTTAATTTTTAAGAGAATTAAAAATTCCCTACTTTTTTCTTAAAAGGCACACCTCTTCACCCCAAGAGACAAGTCCCTTCCTTCAAGAGCCTTTCCAAAGTGTCTAGATGCATTAAATAACTTCATGGGGTGTTTGAAGCAATTTGAGCCTACAAAAAATGCTGAAAAATAATAACTAACCGCCTTGCTCCATATTATTTCATCTCTGGCGCCTATGACACAAGTTGTAGAGCCTATGACGTCAGGAAGTCCACATTGTTCTTGATTTTGGCACCTCTAACACCAATTTTGGCACTTCCAGTGCTGATTCTCTGTAAAATGGCACCTTTGGCACTTGTGGGGCTAGCTCACTAGAAAATGGAGCCTCTAGCACCACGATGTTGAAATGCTCCATTTTGACTCCAAATTTCTTCCTTTTAGCTCCTTTTTTCTCCAATTTACTAAAATCGATATAACTACAACAAAGCATGAAAATACCCTTCTTTAAGGTGCAATATAACCAAATTTAGGTATAAAATGAATACATAAAATTGCACATTATTTTGGTGAATCAACAAACACACTCCTTTGTATTCAATGTTGATTTTCTAGAGCAGGCTCTAGGTTAGGAATCACATGCATGGCCGAATACCTTACAGAGCTGAGTGTTTCCCTCTACGAAACCTAAATCCTAGTGGGTTGGAACACAATATTTCCCCTTGCTTTGACATTCTCCAACCTTCCTTGCAGAGGTTGGGATGTTTAGATTTTGCAAACTAAGAAATGCTTTCTAGCTGGTTCACCTTAAAAAATCACGAGTTGTGAAATGTTAAAAGTTTTGTAGCTAGCATATTCCTTAATATCATGGAGAGTTTACATTCTAGAGACAATGAGGTGAAACTCCCTTCACACCTCACTAAAGCAGGAGGTAGCAATGCCTCACACCCAAGTACTAAATCCTAGGTGTCGTATATGACGTCGTTATCAGTAACATGGCTTATTACCGAGCATGATTGTATGCTTTGAATTTCTATTTGCAAGTCTGTACTGCATGGAGCATGTTGTACTTACATGTTGCCTCGACCGGGCGACCTAACCGACAATTATTAGGGCATTATTTAATGCTCCATAGTGGCATTCTATACCATCAGAAATTGAACATAATACCCTTTATGTTGTGTGTCTTGCATGAGATCTTTCATGGTTTTGATCACATGCTTGAGTCACATTTAAGTGTCTATTTTTACTCTCAACTCACTTATAGGACTCTCCCTAATGAGGGTCATCACCCTTTCAGGTCACTGCTTCCATGGCACACCCATTTGTCGGGCCACTGCCTCCATGACATGCCGACATTCAAGTTACTATCTCCACATCTCATGAGTTAGTTTAAGAGTTCTAAAATATATCTCATATCACATCATATGCATAGTCACTTCTAACTTTTGTTTAGTATTATGACATTTATATGTGTATGATTACTTAATATCATCTTTCTTTTTACTGCACTTTCTTATTTACTCCACTTTACTGCATAAATTTTTTTTATACATGCAACATTATTATTTTCTCACTTACTATACTTCTCGCTTGTTAAACGACCTCTAATGTGGAAAAAATAAGACACACCTCTAAGTTGAAAATTTTAATTTTTTTTTCTTGTGAACGACGTTACGATAGCAGATATAGGACATGTGCTTAGGAGGAAACTCTATAACAATGACCAGCACAATAGTCTAGCAAGATGTTAAGTAATTCTTACAAAAAAACTTATTGACTTAAAGCAATAACAAAAATTAGCAACTTAAATGAATCTCCTAAATTTTAAAAACTATAATGGAGAGCTTAGTGTAGGCTATTCATAGAATGAGATAGAGGTAAGATCTAGTGATGGAAGACTTCAGATAATTATTAAGATCAAAACAATGAAGTAAAGAATCACCCACAACTAAACTGTCCATAGACTCAAACAACATAGAGCCTTAGGAATTCAAGATTATTCAACTAGAAAGATGTAAAACATTTCACTAACTTTTAGGCCTTCGCGTTATTATATGTCGTGTGATATAAGCGCTAACTTTCTTAAGATCTCGAGGTTGTTCGTTTGGTATGACATAAATCCTCCTATCTACCTAAGCTATCCAAGTTGATTGTATTCCATGCAATTTGAGTCCAAGATTTAAAATAAAATAGCAAGAGTAAAAATCAAATAACATCATTTCAAAAAATTAAAACAAAATAGTAGGATAGCATAGAAAGTCATAGAGGTTCCCTTAAAATTCTATGACATCCTCTACCTTTTGCTCTTTTGGCTTTCAAAATAATTGTTTCATTTTTATCCCTTCCCACTTGACTTTTCTAAGTCCAATCAAAACAAAACTTTAAATTCTTGAATATGAAACCTCGATCTTAATCGAGAGATTTCTAAAGTGATTTCGGTCACTTGAGATGAAATTAATTATAGGGGCTTGCACTTATAACACAATTAATAACACAGATAATCTAAACTCTATCTAATCTTTATATTAGGTATAGGAATGACTTGTTGACCAAATTAATATCATACATTTATTGATTTGAATAATTGAGGCTATTATTGAGTGATAATCTCATCTTTTTAGATGAAGTGTTACTTATAATATCGTGCTCGATTATTTAAACTATATAATATATGAGATATGGTCAATCTCATTTCTTAAAAATCAAAATACTCTTTTCAAAACAAAAATTATATATATATATATATATATATATATATATATATATATATATATATATATATATATATATATATATATATATATATATATATA